>CAUYQV010082843.1:0-13289 GCA_963574575.1 Galagoides demidoff | reverse complement strand
AACTGAGAAAATGACATGAAGGCTGTGTTGATCAGTTTGATGGAAGTATTTCGGATTGCATGTGAAAACCCCACACTGTACCCCAGAAGTGCATTAATGTACATAGTTACCATTCAATAAAATTAAAAAAAAAAAAAAAAGAAAGGTAACAGAAACAAATTAATTTAGAAAGCGTCTTCATTCAAAACAGACGATTTATTCTAACACCCTTCAAATTATGAAGGTGGTGTTAAAGCCACTCTAAATGAGTGCATTTAAAACTAATTTCATTAACAGGGTATTTTATGTGTCTTTGAGACCTCATTTATCTTCTTACCTTATGAGACATAACCTTTTAACTTGGTTAAACTCTTAATAGAACTCTCTTTATGGAAGCAATTTTTTAAACTTCTTTATATTTTCTTTACAGTATTAAATCTTATTAGGGAAAACTTATTTGATATTTGTAATAAAGGAAAGATTTGAAATCCTCCAAATTTGGTTTTGAGAGAAATGGAGAAGTGGCCTCTAACTGTTACTGACAATTTCCTGTTAGAGGCTAAAAGGCAATTTACATACAATCTTGAAGTACCAATAACAAGATTAGCCTATTTTAAAAGACAGTTTCTTCAAATGGAATAAGGTACAGTTTTTGAAGCTGTCATCTCTACCCTGAATTCTTCTTAGTGCCAAATTTTCTATAGCTCTACCTTTCATACATGATTTCAGCCTGTGCATTCATGTTGCTAAACAATGAGTCAAGTATTTTTTGTTTGTTTGCTTTTGTTTTTGGCCAGGGTCAGGTTTGAACTCACCGCCTCTGGTATATGGGGCCAGCGCCCTACTCCTTTGAGCCATAGGTGCTGCCCAAGTAAAGTAGTTTTTATTATTAAGAATTGACTTTGTAGAAAATAAAATAAATGCAATTAAAGTTAAATGTAT
This sequence comes from Galagoides demidoff, assembly GCA_963574575.1. Classification (NCBI taxonomy): domain Eukaryota; kingdom Metazoa; phylum Chordata; class Mammalia; order Primates; family Galagidae; genus Galagoides; species Galagoides demidoff. The sequence goes on along the minus strand of CAUYQV010082843.1, from coordinate 12,368 downwards.
TGGTAAATCATACATAGAAATGTCATATGACACCTTATAGAAAATGATGCAAAAGTCATAAGTTTTGTCCTACTGAAAGCCATTTTATCCTTTGATATATGGAAGTGAAAATCAAAAGCATACATAGGAAATATGCCAATTCATCATTAGCCTGTAAAACAAGAGATTGTAAGATTGTAAAGGTAATTATTTCCAAAGTTGCAGGGTTGCTTTACAATACTAGTGTTCTTCAGAAAATAGCACATACAGTGAAATTCTATGTTTAATTTAAAGTCTGGCAAATTGATATGTTATTGCATTTTGCTGAATTAGCAAATGTTAGAAGGTCTTTTGCTTTTTATTTAAATTATAAGGGTACTAAATGAAAAAATGCAAGTACAGTTATCTTTAGTTTCTGATTGTTAAAGCCTGATATGCAATGTGAGAAATGGAAAATTTTGTATTTGTTTGGTTCTTATGATTGTTTTCTACTTTTGTTATTTTCTTCAGACTCATTATTTTTAAATGATTATCACATAAAATAATGTGTTTTAAAATCATTACAAGTATCTAAAACTCCTTATCAGTTTCTAAAACTGTGTGAAATGTGAACCTATAATCCTTATACTCTATTACCACATTTTGTTGTGGAAAGAAGTAAGGGCATCATTGAGTTCCTAGTATCTGGAAAGGTTTTTACTACCATATTGAGTACCTGGTCCTTGATTGGTATTTTGCATGCATCATTTCTAATCCTCACAATAATATTACAAAATATTATTAGAAAGTGTCTTCAATTAGAATAATATTATAAAATAGGGTTACCTTCACTTTTCACACCTTAAGGTTAGATAGCCAATACAAGGAAAAATATCTAGAAAGACTGGAAAGGACATTCTTATTTAATTTCTGTTTATTTTTCTAAACCACCACTATTACAGAAGAAAGAACTATCACTTCTATTTGAGGAGTCTTTGAATCTACTGAAAAACCAGGATGAGCACATACTAGCCAAAAAAAAAGAAAAGAAAAGAAAGTCCTAAGAAGTATAGTAACTATTTAAAGAGGTAGCATTTATCTATACAAGTGTGTGTTACATTGAAAAAGTGAACAAATTTACAAATTTTTGTACACATGCCTTCTCTTACAGTGCATTGTTTCAGGTATTTTTTAAGACACATTTTGAACTTTAATCTTTGATGCCTTAGAAATACAGTACTTACTAAATTTCTAATCTCTTCCCTGACTCATACGATAAAATCAGAATTAGTTGTTAAATATGTATATCATACAAATGTCTGGAGTTAACTATAACTTCTATAATACATTTAAAAGAATCAACAGAAATTTCTAAGTATGGTCACGGAATCAAAATTCATAATGGTCAAAATGTAAACTTTGGATGTCTGGTGCAGGCAAGGTATTCAGTAACATTTTATTAAAAACAGTGAATGATGAAAGACAGTATGACAGGAGAGAAAGTAAAGGATAATATAGTCACTTTTAGATCATGTTAAAAGGAGGTGGTGGAAATCACTAAATCAGTTATATTCACTCTAGCAGTAACCGTCGTTCATTTTCCTAGCAACACTACAAAGTTTAGTGGGTTTTCTTTTTTCTTTTTTTTTTTTTTTTTGCAGTTTTTGGCCAGGGCTGGTTTTTAACCCACCACTTCCAGCATATGGAGCCAGCACCCCAGTCCTTTGAGCCACAGGTGCTGCCCTAGTGGGTTTTCTTTATTCTTTTCTTTATTAAATCATATTTGTGCACATTAATACAATCATGGGATACAGTGTATTGTTTCCATATACAATTTGAAATACTTTCATCCAATTGGCCAACATAGCCATCATGTCATTCTCATAATTGTTGTGTTAAGACATTTATAGTCGACATTTAGAAAGATTCACATGTACCCTTATAGGTTTTCTTAATTCTTGAGCAGAGCATATATGAGTATTGGATAAGAGCTTAGAAACAAATTGAGAAACAATACTTGAATCAATTCTAGTACAGAAAGTTGATTTACACAGAAAATTTCTGAATAAAAGCATTAGTAAAAAAATCTTGTTATGTTTTTCCATCAACTATAGAGCTGCCATAGTAAGCCAAGTAAGAAGATTTATATTTTGATTACTCCGAGCATTGGTGGGGTTGAAGTAAGGGGCTGGAAAAACTTCAGAATTCAAGATTTGGAACTACCAGTCATAAATATTCATGGTGGCAATCAAAAAGTATGGGATAATTTTATCGTCTATATAATCTAATGCCTGGAACAAATTAACCTTGCATAAAGCACACATCTTTAACTCTCTGTGTAAATTTATATATACAGCTAATTAATGTAGCTTTATAGACTTTCCTGACTAATTACCTCATCATTAATATATCTATAATGTTAATAAATTAGTGCAGTGTAGCTTTCATTTCCTAATCTAAATTGTTTCTTCAGTAAATTCTACTAATTAAAGGAGTTAGAAGTAAAAGATTAGAATGCATGTAAAAAAAAAACAAATTAGGAATATTGGAATGGAAAGGAAATGGAAAGATACAAAAAAATTCAGAGAAAATTGGTTGAAAATAAACTTACTGAAAGTAGATGTTTGTAGATAGTCCAGTTTTCATAGCACAATTCAAGAAAATTTACCATAGAAAAGAAAAGTATAGGCACTATACTTTGACTTCTCAACAATATAGTCAATTGCTGATCTGTATATGAAGATTCAGCCCAACTCACATTATCAGTGTAAGATGCAGCAAATAAATAGAAAATGTAACGTCTCTACGTATATATTCACAAGATTTTGTGAAAACATAAAATCTTTGGATATAAAGTACTTGACAGTACACTATTCACCAGGAAAGATTTAAAATTATGGCATAAAAACATGCTGTTTTCACTAATCCAATCTAATCCAACACAAACTTTCAGAAGAAGCTAAATATACAATATATACTCCCTTTAAATTTTGACTTCACATGACCCCACACCACATAGCCCTATAACTGTTAGTGAAGACCCTTTAAATGTTAACTCTATCTGTGTTTTAATTAATGTATTATATTTTCTCCCACAAATCTCCCAGTAAATGAACAACTGGAAAATGGTTTTCTTTATTCCTATGTTTAACCTTTGGCAACCAAATGAAATTCCATAAGCTTTCTGCAAATTATCTTAGGTATGCTGTATGAAATAAATGAAAATTATTTCATTTTCCACCATGGTTATTAGAAGCTTCTGTATTGTGAAAAAATAGCTTTTACACGCACAAAAAAATGGCAACAGCTGGTGAGAAGCATTACTTACTGAAATTACAATATATTATGATAATAGTGATAATTTACTATAGCATAAGTGGAAGTATACTATAGCAGTAAACGTAGCATTTCTCTAATTGACTAGGAAATGAAACTATTAACAGAACCTAACTATAATCTTTCTTGGTACCTTCACAGAACAGTCTGTGAATCAGTACCAAAGGCCCATTTTAAAAGAATTTTCATTTTTAATCCTTTAGTAATTTAAACCAACACACACACTCATAAACACTCCAATCTAGAAGAATAAGAGCATAAATTAATATATTGAATGAGCATAAGTAATTAAAGCTGTAACAAATGTGTAAACATTCAATAATAGAAACCAAGAATTTTTTTGATGTTGTGGTGATATGTGCTGTTTAACCTATGTTAGTACTACCAGAAGCATAGTATAGAATAACAGGCGTCATAAGAGTATAAAATATACATATTAAATAAAATGCTTTATTCTAGCTCTTTGATTGGATCCATAAATGGTAAAATATTATCCTTTACCTTATCTCCCAGAATAGAATCACCTGGGCTGCTTAGACTTTACGTCCTTCATGTTTACATAGATCTAGCTGGAAAATGTTCTTCTTAGCAAAGTATCACAAGAATGGAAGAAAAAGTATCCAATGTACACACCCCTATTAATTAACTAATTTATAGCTTTCATGTTAGAGTTATAACCTAATTATAGCCAAAGAATATGGGGAGGAGGGAGGAAGAGAGGACAGGAGGATGTGGATGGGTGGAGGGAGGGTGATTGAAGGGATCACCTCTGTGGATTATCTTTCAAGGGTACAAGTGAATCTTTCTTAAAGTAGAATATAAATGTCATAGCACAATAACTAAGAAAATGACATGAAGGCTATGTTAATCAGTTTCATGAAGATATTTCAAATTGTATATGAAAACATCACACTGTACCCCATGATTGCATTAATGTACACAGCTATCATTTAATAAAAGAAAATGTTAGTTCCAATCACTGATACTATGCTGTAAGATATAGTTACATAAATACATTGTGAATGGTGCTAATTCTGTATTTTAATAAAAGTCATTTTTACAATTCTTCAATATCCCTTTGACAGGTACTACTACAATGGAAAAGTATGACCTCAGGACCAACAGTTGGCTACATATTGGCACCATGAGAGGCCATAGGCTTCAGTTTGGAGTTGCAGTTATTGATAATAAACTCTATATCATAGGTGGAAGAGATGGTTTAAAAACTTTGAATACTGTGGAATGTTTCAATCCAGTTGGCAATATCTGGACTGTGATGCCACCTATGTCAACACATCAGCATGGCTTAGGTAAGAACTTAATGTTACATAGTTTATCAAGAATATGTAGTTAATAGAACATGTTAAAAATTAAATATAGCTGCACATTACTGAGATTTATCCAAACCCTTAGTCAAAGTGCCTCCAAAATATTGAAAAGCTTAAACAAATTGTAAAAGCTTGTGAAACGTTTTCTTGTTGCCTTTATTATAATTGTTAGTCCTGTCTGCCTTCCAATAGTATTTAAACATGTTACATTTGAGAAAGGATAGCAACTTATAGAGGAGATATATTAATATTATTGAGGAACACAAAACTATAACACAGAGTTATTTTCTAATCTCAATTTAGAGAGGAGAGTGCTTGGTGATGGAAAGGCATTATTCTAGTTGGTTGAATCACGTCTCCATAGTGAGGAATTCTGGTTTGCCCGAATACATGTCACTGTAACTCTTTCTTAATGCCTCACTCCACATGTTTTGAATATCATCTCATTTGTTGAAACAGAGAAAATTGAACATTTTATTTTAAAGAATTTACTTTTAAGCAGCTAAATAGTGGCATAATTAGGACTGGTATTATTTGTTTCCAATTAATCTGATAAATTCTCTGTGCAAAATGGCATAGTATATAATTATTCAGCTCAGTCATGACAGCGTAACAATTACACATAACTTAGAAAACACGTTCTGTGGAAAAACCGGAGCTAGATTTTTGAAGTCTAATTACTATTAGAGAAGAGGGAGATGATGAAGGTAGAGGAAAAAGCCACTTATGTGATTTCCCAAAGTGGATAAAATAAAACAAACATCTAAGTGAACTTTTAAAAAACCCTGTCTGGTCAGTTATCTCACAGGAATATGATTCTAAAGTTTATCTAAAATTCAGCATCATATCTTATTTACCCCTTACATTCAAAGAACGGCATTGAAATTATGGCAGGAAAAAAAAAATTCCCTTTTCTATTACCTAACTGAGAAATGATGCATTCTGACTTCAGTGATACAATGATACTTTTCAATGATATGGCAACTCTGACTCTAATAGAGTTAGAAAACCATATTTAGTTTTATAACATCATCAGTAAATTATTCATATATATGCAAAACCACTGCAGAAAAAAAGAAAAGGAAAATTTTAAGTAATTATTTGTTTTTGAAATGAAATAATATCTATTGTGTGGCATACCTAGGTGAGCCCTCATACTATTTTCATTCTTTAGGTGTAGCCACACTTGAAGGACCAATGTATGCTGTAGGTGGTCATGATGGATGGAGCTATTTAAGTACCGTAGAAAGATGGGACCCTAAGGGATGCCAGTGGAATTATGTGGCCAGTATGTCAACTCCTAGAAGCACAGTTGGTGTTGTTGCATTAAACAACAAGTGAGTAAACCTAAATAAACATGCTTATTGCTCCCAGGTCATATGGTGCAGAATTCAATGACATGATCCATCAATCAGCAAGCATCCCAAATTACCAGGACATAACCATATATTATCAATAGTGAATGGCCTTTTATTAGAGCTCTTTCTTCATTATGGTGGAAAATACTTGTCTAAAGTAAACATTTTATTAAATATCCATAGGCCACTGCTAATATAAGTGTGGCCCTAAGATTTTCAGAATCAGCATTCACTTAGATTTTACAAATTATGAAACTTAGCCCCACCTCAGACTGGCTGAATTAAACATTTCATTTTAACAAAATTCTCAGTTAACTTGAGTGCACATTAAATTTGATATGCACTTTTATAATTTTTCCAGTTCCAATTTCACTCTTAAGAAGTTACCACATTTAGGGCAGTACCTGTGACTCAATGAGTAGGGCATCAGCCCCATATACTGAGGGTGACGGGTTCGAACTTGGCCCCGGCCAAATAGCAACAAAAAAATAGCCAGGCATGGTGGTGAGCGCTTATAGTCCCAGCTATTGGGAAGCTGAGGGAAGAGAAACTCATAAGCCCAGGAGCTAGAGATTCCTGTGAACTGTGACGCCACAGTACTCTAACTAGAGCGACAAAGTGAGACTCTGTCTCAAAAAAAAAAAAAAGTTACCACATTTTTAAATTATGGTTTATTTTTGACATCAAAACTTTGATCTGTGTTTGGAACAAGGTTAATCTTTTTTGTTATTTTTCAACATTCTCTTTCTTTGATGTGCAGGGTTTCCAACAATAAAACCCCACCTAGTCTCACCCTTCCTCACTATTTATCTCTTCTTGATTATTTTTTTTTATCACTTTCAAGCTAATATACTAAAAACCTAATGCTATTGGTGGTTTCCAAGATCTTGAATTTTTACCAGATAATTATGCATTTTGTGACAAGGACGTTTGGAGATAATGACCAGCATAGAGAAGAGAGTTGAATGATGAGATTTTCAGATAATAGGATGGGTCAGTTGCAAGAGACAGCCTTGTGTGTTTATAATGACTATGTATAAATCCAATGCCTCATCAGAGAAATAAGTTCAGTCAAAATTTCAGCACAAATTGTTTTTAGCTTTTTGCACAGGAATAGGAAATATCTACTGTTTAGAGGAGATCCAGCATTACCGTGTCTTAGACTTTAATGACCTACTAAATCATCAATGGCCATAACACCCTGAAGGAACCTAATCTTGTCTGATCTTGGAAGTTAAGCATGGTTGGGTCTGGTCAGTACTTAGATAGGAGGACATACTAAATCTATCTCTGGCTTCATTTGAATTATGTCAGGTGATTCAGTAGCATTATCTCCTGCCTATTACCAAAAAAACTGAAATCATCTAATTTGACTCATTTAAATTTATTTTGCTGAGGTGCTATAATTTTCAACTCAGTACGAAAGGCAGTCATAGACATGAGGCTTAATAAATTTTTGTCTTCCTTATTGATATAGGGTTAACCTTAAGTTAGATTAAAAATAATTTTCATTAGAAGAAATTGAAATTCCACATCCATTATCTCCTTCTGGGGAAAAACTGTATTTCTACATTTTATGCTATTTTCGTGGTAGTTTATTAAGGTAATTTCTTCTTAGTGATAATTTTTATACTAAATAAAATAGTTTATAAGAACTTAAAGCAGACTTACCATTTGATATATCAATCCCATTTCTCAGTATATTAATAAAGGAAAAAAAGTAATTTTATTACAAGGACAGCTGCATTCAAATGTTTATTGCAGCACAAGTCACAGTAACAAAGAGGTGCCAACAACCCAAGTGCTCACCAATACATGAATGGATTAATTAAATGTGATATATGCATACTATGAACTCCTGCTGGGCAATAAAGAAAAAAGACAATCTAGTATCATTTGTGACAACCTGGATGGGACTGGACACTATTCATTTAAGTGAAACATCACAATAATGTAGAAACAAGCACCTGTATGCAATACCATGTTAGAACTAATTAATTAACACTTAAATGAACTTGTGGAAGTAAACCTCAATGAAGATTAAGCTGGGAGAGAATGGAGGAAGGGATAAGTAAATTCACATCTATTGCATACATTGCACACTATCTGGTTGTGGTACACATTTATAACCTTGGTTCAATATGTGAAAAATCCAAAGTATGTAAACAAAACATGTGTGCTCCCTAATATCATGAAATTTTTAAAAAATTGACCACCCTAAAAACAATTCTTAATGTTAGGCAGTTGGACATAAGTAACACTGTAAAGTTTATTGGAGTTGGTCTTTGTAACCATGCTGGCAAACTTTTGGATATTTTCCTCCATTCTCTCTACTTCATTTCCCAGGGAATCTTTCAATCTTTTATGCCAAAAATACTTTGATAAAAAAGGTGAAAATGTGAGATTTTTCCAGTTATAGTGATTCAGACCTCTAATTCCAGCACTATGGGAGGCCAATGCCAAAGAATTGCTTGAACCCAGGAGTTTGATACCAGCTAAGGCAACATTGAGAAACACTGTCTCCATAAAGAATACAAAAAATATAATTACATAGGCATAGCTGTATGGGCCTATATTTCTAGCTACTATGGAGCATGAGGCAGGAGGGCTGCTTAAGACCTGGAGTGTGAGGCTGCATTGTGCTGCTCCACCCTCAACCTGAGAAACAGAGAAAGACCCCATTTCTAAGAAGAAAAAAAAAGAAAGAAAGAAAAGAAAAGAAAAAGAAAAAAAATGAAGGCAGGTTTGGGCTCAGGTTCGTGGAGGGTAAACCTTAGCAGGTACCCTCAGGTAACTATCTGTTTGGAAATTGAATGATGCCGTTTGGTACAAAATTGTGTGAGAATAAAATATATAGTAAGAAACTTCAGAAACCTGAAATTATTTGTTTAAAGTTCTATCACTCTCATTCTATGCACAACCTTTGCCTGTGTATACACATAGTTCCATCTTGTTTTCTAGGTTATATGCTGTTGGTGGATGTGATGGAAGTTCCTGTCTCAAATCATTGGAATATTTTGACCCACACACTAACAAGTGGAGTCTGTGTGCTCCAATGTCGAAAAGACGTGGTGGTGTGGGTGTTGCAACATATAATGGATTTATATATGTTGTAGGGGGTCATAATGCCCCTGCTTCCAACCACTGTTCCAGGCTTTCTGACTGTGTAGAACGGTAAATTTTTTCTCTTTCTCTATGTATGTGAATATTTAGTTATCTTCCATATAAAAATAAATTCCATTCAGCAGATTAGTCCTATACAAAATTGCATGCTTTACTCTTAGACTCAAAAATTTTGGAACAATCATCCTTATGCATTACAGATCCAGCATAAAAAATATAAAAATAATATACTGTCTTACTTGGTAGTCTCACTATAAAATCATGAGAAAAAGGAAATGAAAGAATAAGGAAATTTTATGCCAAGTTATACCACTCAACGAATTCAGCAGAGTCAATTCCAAATAAGTTACTGCTTTGAAAAGCTAATAATCTAGTAAAGGATGAAGATTTACCACTATGGAATATACAGAAAGAATTTCTGAAGAGATATATCAATAATCCTCTGAATAATGCCTGTATTGCAATAAGTATTTTGTTTTTCAAAGGTTAAGTTTCTTGAATGGCAGACATTCATTTGTAGCATTATTATGATATGCTAGTTAAAAGAAGTGCTATGTGACTTTATAGTTATACCACTTACATTCCTTTCCTTTTCAAAATAGAAAAAGTACATATACCCATAAAATGTAGTGAAATAATATTAACCCAAGACTATGTGATGCATTTATAGTAAGTAAGATTATCAGAATTCAGGAGACAGATGTAAATATGAGATACTATCTTCAAAGCAAATGAATGGAATAGGTGTAATTTCTACTTTGCAGGCATACAAAACTAAGAAATAATTTTAGGCCTAGGAAAAAAGCACAACCAAAATTGTGGAGGTAAAGAAGGACAAAGCTTTGTAGGTGAGAACAGACATCGTGGGTTGAAAGAAAAGTTGGAAGGGCATTTCAAAACACAGTTAAGAACCAGATTGTCCGATAGCCTGAAATACCAAGATGAAAGATTGGAGATTATATCGTGTAGGAAGAGGAGTAATAAAATTTGGGACAATTGGAATATATCACAAGGAAAATGATTTTGGAGAAATTGATAAAACACTCATATAAAGGATGAAATGTAGAAAGAGACTAAAGAAAAAAGTTGAATATTATTTTTCTTCTTAGTAACGTGCCATTGAGTCATAATTGATAATTAAAACTAATAGTTTTTTACTGGGAATATCTGAACTGTGCCAATTAAAAAAGAAGTAATTCCAATTGCCCTTTACTACTCAGTGCTTTTCTGGAATGCTTCTTTTGAGATCAGTTCTTTTTTTTTTTTTGTAGAGACAGAGTCTCATTTTATCACCCTCCATAGAGTGCCATGGCATTACACAGCTTACAGCAACCTCCAATTCCTGGACTTAGGTGATTCTCTTGCCTTAGCCTCCCGAGTAGCTGGGACTATGGGCACCCACCACAGTGCCTGGCTATTTTTTCGTTGCAATTTGGCCAGGGCCCGGTTTGAACCCACCACCCTCGGTATATGGGGCTGGCACCCTACCCAATGAGCCAGGCACCACCCTTGAGATCAGTTCTTAAGAGTTGCAAATTTATCTTTTTAAGATTATGTGAACTGAAAATAAGGTCAATCACTGCTTCAATTATATAATGTAATATAATCATATGTATGTGACACTGAAATTATCCATATTAGTTTTCTCCATAGTTAGCATAAATAATAACCAGTTATCTCTTAGTGATGCTACACTTTTATTGTATCAAAAAATAAATAATAATTTTTTTTTTATTGTTGGGGATTCATTGAGTATACAAAGAACCAGGTTACATGGATTGCATTTGTAGGTAAAGTCCCTCTTATAATTGTGTCCCCACAGGTATGTCACACACCATGACCTTCCCTCCTTTCCTCTCTCGGCACCCCCTTCCCCCACTTCCCACCATGTACTAGGCCATTTATTGTCCTCATATCAGAATTGAGTACATAGAATTCTTGCTTCTCCGTTCTTGTTTTCCTTTACTAAGAATAATGTGTTCTATTTCTATCCAGGTTAATACAAAAAAATGTAAAACCCCCACCTTTTTAATGGTTGAATAGTATTCCATGGTATCCATGTACCATAGCTTATTAATCCATTCCTGAGTTGCTGGACATTTAGGCTATTTCCACATTTTGTCAATTGTAAATTGAGCAGCGATACACACCATAGTGCAAGTTTCCTTATGGGAAAAGGATTTTTTTCTTCTGGGTAAATGCCCAGTAATGGGATTGCAGGATCAAATGAAAAGTCTAGTTTGATTTCTTGGAGGGGTCTCCATACTTCCTTCCAAAAGGGTTGTATTAGTTTGCAGTCCCACCCGGAATGTAAAAGTGTTCCCTTCTCTCCACATCCACACCAGCATCTGCAGTTTTGAGATTTTGTGATATGAGCCATTTTCACTGGGGTTAGATGATATCTCAGGGTGGTTTTGATTTGCATTTCTCTAATAATTAGGGACGATGAACATATTTTCATATGTTTGTTAGTCATTTGTCTATCTTCTTTAGAGAAGTTTCTATTCATCTCTCTTGCCCTGCAATCTAAGGGATTGTTGCCTGTTTTATGTTAATTAATTTGAGTTCTCTTTAGATCCAGGGTATCAAGCTTTTGTCTGACTAAAAAATACGCAAATATCCTCTCCCATTCTGTAGGTTGTCTATCTGTTTTAGTTGTTGTCTCCTTAGCTATACAGAAGTTTTTCAGTTTAATTAAATCTCATTTATTTATTTTTGTTGTTGTTGCAATTGTCATGGAAGTCTTCTTCATAAAGTCTTTCCCCAGGCCAGTATGTTCAGTATTTTTCCCATGCTTTTTTGAGGATTTTTACCATTTTAGGTCTTAAATTTCTGTCTTTTATCCATTTTGAACCAATGGATTCGTTTTTTTGTGAGCGGAGAAACATGTTAGTCTAGTGTCAGTTTTTTACATGTGGATATCCAGTTCTCCCAGCAAGATTTACTGAATAGGGATATTTTCCCCCAGTGTATGTTCTTATTTGGTTTATCAAAGATTAGGTGGCTCTAAGATGTTAGTTTGATCCCATGGCTTTCTATTTGGTTCCAGATGTCTATGTCTCTATTTTTGTGCCTACTTTTTCCTATTTTTTTAATTAAATTATAGCTGTGTACATTAATGCACTTATGGGATACAATGTGCTGGTTTTATATACAATTTGAAATACTTTCATGAAACTGGTTAACACAACCTTCACCGCATTTTCTTAGTTATGGTGTTAAGACATTTAAGTCTAATTTCTTCTTACATATCTTTTCAATATTC
>CAUYQV010082838.1:0-10629 GCA_963574575.1 Galagoides demidoff | reverse complement strand
GCTATCCCCCTGGGTAGAGTGCCATGGCATCACAGCTCATAGCAACCTCCAACTCCTGGGCTCAAGCGAGTCTCCTGCCTCTGCCTCCCAAGTAGCTGGGACCACAGGCACCCGCCACAACACCTGGCCATTTTTTGGTTGTAGCCATCATTGTTGTTTGGTGGGTGCAGGCTGAAGATTTGAACCGGCCACCTTAGGTGTATGTGGCTGGCGCCTTAGCCGATTGAGCCACAGGCGCTAAGCTGGAATTTTCTTCTCTTTTCTTTTCTTTTTTTTTTTTTGAGACAGAGCCTCAAGCTATCCCCCTGGATAGAGTGCTATGGCATCACAGCTCATAGCAACCTCCAACTCCTGGGCTCAAGCGAGTCTCCTGCCTCCGCCTCCCAAGTAGCTGGGACCACAGGCGTCTGCCACAACGCCCGGCCATTTTTTGGTTGCAGCCATCATTGTTGTTTGGCGGGTCCAGGCTGGGGATTCGAACCCGCCACCTTAGGTGTACGTGGCTGGCGCCTTAGCCGATTGAGCCACAGGCACCGAGCCGGAATTTTCTTTATGTGCTATCTTTTTTCTGATATTCTGCCCCTACCAAACTCTTACTGCCTTGGCCTCCCTGGACTTCTAGTTTTGTCTTTTCAATTCTGTGAGATGATTCCCCCAGGGTTCTCACTCTCCAGGCTGCCACTTATCGACTATCTCCAGGCCATAAATGCTGGGGCCAGTTGTAGAATTTACCTCTTTGTCTCCCATCTAAGGGATCGTGAGTGTAATCAGTGCAAAGTATTGCCTGATGTCCAATGTCTTAAAAGACTAAAACTATTATTTCATATTTGCAGTTTTTAGCTGTTGGAGATGACAAGGTATAAGAGGAAAAAACAAACTTTTACCCCCTCTGTTTTCACACACAACATAGAATATTTCTGTGGCCAGATGTGTCACACATTGAGCAATTGTCTGGTGGACCACAGTGGATATTTCACAGTTCATTTCAATTCTGCTGCTGTCTTCATGGATGTGGTATCAGATCCCCCAGGTTTAGGACTGAGTCCCATCAGACTGCCCCTAGTTCAGATGCTGTCAAGAGTCCAGGTCATAGGCTGGGCGTGGTGGCTCATGCCTGTAATCCCAGCACTTGGGAGGACGATGCAGGTGGATTGCCTGAGCTCACAGGGTTTTTTTTTTATTTTTTTATTTTTATTTTTTATTTTTTTTTAGTTTTGGCCGGGGCTGGGTTTGAACCTGCCACCTCTGGCATATGAGACCAGTGCCCTACCCTTTTGAGCCACAGGCGCCACCTGTGCTCACAAGTCTGAGACCAGCCTGAGCCAGGTCAAGACCCCCATCTAAAAAATAGCCGGGTGTTGTGGTGGGCGCTTGTAGTCCCAGCTACTTGGGAGGCTGAGGCAAGAGGATTGCTTGAACCCAAGAGTTTGACGTTGCTATGAGCTAAGTTGCCACTGCTCTCTACCAAGGGTAAACAAGTGAGAAGACTCTGTCTCAAAAAAAAAAAAAAAAATCCAGGTTACCCATTCTTCTCACTGGCTGACTGGCTATAAACTGGGATTCCTGTGAACATATCCCTGGGTTCTATTAATTTGCTAGGACAGCTCATACCACTTTAGGGCAATGCAGTTGGCCTTATATAGCCACAGGTTTCATATCCCCAAATTAAACCAACCTTGGATTGGTAAATATTTGGGGAGAAAAAAAATTTAAAAATATACAAATTTAGAAAACAGTAACAACTACAGTCCCTGGGTTAGAGATGACCTGACTTATGGCATTCTGTACTTACAAACAGACTCCCAGTTCTCCCCATAAGGATAATATATGATTAAACAATTAATCATATAGAAGAAACTAGTTTCTTCTCTGCATGTAAACAAATTCATGTGGAGAAGTGTGTTTTTGTTTTTTTTTTTTGTCACCCTCACAGCAACCTCCAACTCTTAGGCTTAAGCAATTCTCTTGCCCCAGCCTCCCAAGGAGCTGGGACTATAGGTGCCCATCACAACGCCCGGCTTTTTTTTTTGTAGAGACAGGGTCTCACTCTGGCTCAGGCTGGTCTCGAACCAGTACATTACCCTCCCCTCACCCCTAGGGGATATGTCTGTGTTTATCCTTATCACCATGCCTCTAAAGCAGTGGTTCTCAACCTTCCTAAAGGGCCACGGCCCTTTAATAACGGCCCTTTAATATAGTTCCCGTGAGTTGCGATCCACAGGTTGAGAACTGCTGCTCTAAAGTTCTTCTGTTGCAAGTACAGGTGAGCCTGCAGCAAAGGGAAAGGTGATCACAGTGGAAAGCAGATTACAAAAGCAGAAATAAGCCTTTGGAGAAAGGCTAGATGTGTGTCATCATTCATTGGGTAAATATTAGGCTTCTGTCACTGGAATACCTGAACAATTTAAAGGATAAAGCGAGAATAATAGGACATCTGAAAGGCAGTGCTCCTATGGAAGCATCAGTTATTACTAAGCATCATAGCAAATTAGTTATTGAAATGAAAGGTTTTTATTGATATGGTTAGAAGATCAAAAAAAGCAAAATGTTCCTATTAGCCTAGCATCAATGTAACATTAGGTGAGTGTTAATTTTTTTTTTTTTTTTGAGACGGAGTCTCAAGCTATTCCCCTGGGTAGAGTGCCATGGCATCACAGCTCATAGCAACTTCCAAATCCTGGGCTCAAGCGAGTCTCCTGCCTCCGCCTCCCAAGTAGCTGGGACCATAGGAGCCCGCCACAACGCCCGGCCATTTTTTGGTTGCAGCCATCATTGTTGTTTGGCGGGCCCGGGCTCGGGATTCGAACTCACCACCTTAGGTGTACATGGCTGGCGCCTTAGCCAATTGAGCCACAGGTGCCGAGCCAATTTTTTTTTTTTTTTTGAGTGTTAACTTTACCTATGTACATTTTTTGTATGCATTTGCTTTTACGTTCCATTTGAATTGAAAGAACATAATAGTTTCTGTAACTTGTTATTACAGTACAGGGCTATTATTATTATAATATCCCACTGTATTACTATTATTGCATGTGAGCCATTATAGCATTGTATTACTATTATCACTACCATCATATATGCATGGTTTATCAGGGATGTTATTTACATAAAAATTCAACCTAAAGACATTGTGTATCCTGTCTATAACCCAGGAACCGTGTTTTTTTTTTTTTTTTCTTCTGAGACAGAGTCTTTCTTTCTTACCCTAGGTAGAGTGCTGAGGCATCAGAGCTCACAGCAACCTCAAACTCTTGGGCTCAAGCGATTCTCTTGCCTTACTCTCCCAAGTAGCTGGGACCACAGGCTCCTGACATACTCCTGACAGGCTCCTGACATTTTATTTTATTTTATTTTATTTTTTTGTTGTCATTGTTTTAGCTGGCCTGGGCTGGGTTCTAACCCACCAGCCTTGATGTATGTGGCCAGCGCCCTACCCAATGAGGTATGGGTGCCGCCAATGCCCTGTTCATTTTACAGATGAGGTCTTACCCTGGCTCAGGCTGGTCTTAAACTCCTAAATTCAGGCGATTTACCCATCTCAGCCTCCCAGAATGCTAGGATTACAGATGTGAGCCACTGTGCCTGGCCTAGGAACTGTGTTTGTATCGTAATGGGTATTATAAGTAATGTAGAGATGAATACATAAAGGATATAGGAGGATGAGTGCTGGTTATATGCAAATAACATGTCATTTTATATGAGAGACTTGAGCATCTTACAGAATTTGGGATTGGGGTCTTGGAACCAATCCCACAAGGGACAAATGTACTTAGGTTTTGCGAGCTTGTTCTAAAAGATATTATACAGGATATAGATGAGCAGCTAGAGGAAAAGATGGATAGGGCAGGGGATGGAGGGTGTGCGTGAAGCTTCCATCTCTGGTGCTCCACTCTCTGGAAGCTCAGTAAATCCCATTGTTCTAGAGGTTGTTTTGTTTGTTTTGGAGACAGAATCTTACTATGTCATCCTCGGTACTGTGCTGTGGCGTCAAAGCAACTTCCAACTCTTGGGCTTAAGCAATTCTTTTGCCTCAGCCTCCCAGGTAGCTGGGACTAAAGGCACTAGCCACATGCCCAGCTTATTTTTTTGTTGCAGTTGTCATTGTTGTTTTAGCTGGCCCAGATTGGGTTTGAACCCACCAGCTGGGTGTATATGGCTGGAGCCCTACCCACTGAGCTATGGGTGTTGCTTGTTCTAGAGGTTTATTTTTTTATTTTTGGAGACAGAATCTCATTTTGTCCCCCTTGGTAAAGTGCTGTGGAGTCACAGCTCACAGCAACCTCAAACTCTTGGGCTCAAGCGATTCTCTTGCCTCAGCCCCTCAAGTAGCTGGGACTGTAGAGTGGCTGGGACTATAGGCGCCCTCCACAGTGCTTGGCTGTTTTTAGAGACAAGATCTTGCTCTGGCTTAGGCTGGTCTTAAACTCTTGAGCTCAGGCAGTCCACAGGTCTTGGTCTTTCAGAGTGCTAGGATTACAGGCATGAGCCTCCACGCCCGATCCAGTCCTAGAGGTTTTAAAGAGCTCAGTCTCCGTGGGAGGGACTGACCGTTCTATATTGCTAATTCTCTAATCACTTGATCTTTCTGGTGACTGGCCCAATCCTAATGCTTTCTAGGGGTCCTACCCTAAGTCACTTCAGGAACTCTGTGACAGAAACCAGGGGCAAAGACCAAATACATATTTCACATTGTACCACACAGGGTAAATCTGGTTCATGTCACTCCAGCTTGGCTGGAAGCAGAAGTCTAGATTTTTTTTTCAAAATAAAAAACAGAAGAATTAGTCATATTCCCTTTTTTTATTATTAAATCATAGCTTTGTACATTAATGCATTTATAGGATACACTCTGCTGGTTTTATATACAATTTGAAATAACTACAACAAACTGTTTAACATAGCCTTCATTGCACTTTCTTAATTATCATGTTAAGACTTTTATACTCTACACTTAGTAGATTTGACATATACCCTTGTAAAATGCACCATAGGTGTGGTCTGACCAATTACCCTCCTTTCACCTGTCCTCCCCCTTCCCTCCCCCCTCGCCCTCCTCTTTCTCCTCCTCTTTCTCCTTCAGCTCGGGCTGGCGGTAGGTCTAGCTTTTATATGGAAGTGTGGGTGATTATATATTGGTGTCATAATAGAGCTGAGTACATTGGATACTTTTTTTTTTTTATTAAATCATAGCTGTGTGCAACAATGCAATCATGGGGTACAGTGTGGTATTTTGATATATAATTTGAGATATTTTCATCAAACTGGTTAACATAGCCTTCGTGTCATTTTCTTAGTTGTTATGTCAAGACATCTATATTCTGCTTTTAGAAAGATTCACTTGTACCCTTGTAAGATAAACCATAGAGGTGATCCCTCCAATCACCCTCCTTGCATTCCTCCCTCCCCTCCCTGCTTTCTCCCTCCTCCCCATATTCTTAGGCTATAATTAGGTTATAGCTTTCATATGAAAGCTATAGAATTAGTTTCATAATAGGGCTGTGTACATTGGATACTTTTTCTTCCAATCTTGAGATATTTTGCTAAGAACATTTTCCAGCTCCATCTATGTAAACATGAAGGAGGTAAAGTCTCCATCTTTCTTTATGGCTGCATAATATTTCATGGTATACGTATACTACAGTTTATTGATCCATTCATGGGATTTTTTCTTATTCTTGAGATACTTTACTAAGAAGAATATGTTCCAGCTCTATCCATGTAAACATAAAAGAGATAAAGTCTCCGTCTTTTTTAAGGCTGCATAATATTCCATGGTGTACATATGCCACAATTTATTAATCCATTTGTGTATTGATGGGCACTTGGGTTTCTTCCATGACTTAGCAATTATGAATTGGGCTGCAGTAAACATTCTGGTGCAAATATCTTTATTATAAAGTGATTTTTGGTCTTCTGGATATATACCTAATAATACTGAGGAATTGCAGGATCAAACAGCAGGTCTGTTTTTAGATCCCTAGGTGATCTCTAAACTTCTTTCCAAAAGGAACGTATTAGTTTGCATTCCCACCAGCAATACAGAAGTGTTCCCTTTGCTCCACAATCCACACCAACATCTCTAGTTTTGGGATTTTGTGATATGGACTAATTTTACTGGAGTTAGATGATATCCCAAAGTGGTTTTGATTTGCATTTCTCTGATGATTAAGGATGATAGCATTTTTTTCATGTGTCTGTAGGCCACGTGCCTGTCTTCTTCAGAGAACTTACTATTCAAATTTCTTGCCCACGATGAGATGGGATCACTTGTTCTTTTCTTGCTAATATGCTTGAGTTCTCTGTGGATTCTAGTTATCAAACCATTGTCAGAGACATAACCTGCAAATATCTTCTCCCATTCTGAGGGCCGTCTGCTTGCTTTAAGTACTGTGTTCTTGGCTGTGCAGAAGCTTTTTTTTTTTTTTAAGAGACAGAGTCTTCATTTTATCACCTTTGGTAGAGATGCTATGGTGTCACAGCTTACAGCAACCTCCAACTCCTGGGCTTAGGTGATTCTCTTGCCTCAGTCTCCTGAGTAGCTGGGACTACAGGCACTTGCCACAATGCCTGGCTATTTTTTTGTTGCAGTTTGGCCGGGGTTGAACCCACCACCCGTATGTGGGGTGGGCGCCCTACCCTCCGAGCCACAGGCGTCACCCCCTGTGCACAAGCTTATTAGTTTGATCAGGTCCCAGTGATGTATTTTTACATTGCTTCAATTGCCGGGGGTGGGGGGGTGGGGCCCACATGACAGTCTTCCTCATAAAATATTCTCCCAGGCCAATTTCTTCAAGTGTTTTCCCTGTGCTCTCTTTTAGTTTTTATTGTTTTCTGTCTTAAGTTTAAATTTTTTATCCAGTGAGAATCTATTTTTGTTAAAGGTGAAAGGTATGGCTCGGCGCCTGTGGCTCAGTTGGCTAAGGCGCCAGCCACGTACACCTAAGGTGGCGGGTTTGAATCCCCAGCCCGGGCCTGCCAAACAACAATGATGGCTGCAACCAAAAAATGGCCGGGCATTGTGGCGGGCCCCTGTGATCCCAGCTACTTGGGAGGCGGAGGCAGGAGACTGGCTTGAGCCCAGGAGTTGGAGGTTGCTATGAGCTGTGATGCCATGGCACTCTACCCAGGGAGACAGCTTGAGGCTCCGTCTTAAAAAAAAAAAAAAAAAAAAAAAAGGTGAAAGGTATGGGTCCAGCTTCAGTCTTCTACAGGTTGCCAGCCAGTTCACCCAGCACCATTTGTTAAATAGGGAGTCTTTCCCCCACTGAATGTTTTTGATAGGCTTATCAAAGATCAAATGACATAAGTAGGTGGGTTCATCTCTTGGTTCTCTATTCTGTTCCATACATCTACGTATCTGTTTTTGTACCAGTACTGTGCTGTTTTGATCACTATAGTTTTATAGTATAATCTGAAGTCTAGTAGCCTGATTTCCTCTTGATTTTTTTTATTTCTGAGTAATGTCTTAGCTAATCAAGGTTTTTTCTAATTGCATATAAAACAAAGTATTGGCTCGGCGCCTGTGGCTCAATCGGCTAAGGCGCCAGCCACATACACCTAAGGTGGCGGGTTCAAATCCCCAGCCCGGGCCCGCCAAACAACAATGCTGGCTGCAACCAAAAAAAAAAAAAAATGGCCAGGCGTTGTGGCAGGCACCTGTGGTCCCAGCTACTTGGGAGGCGGAGGCAGGAGACTCGCTTGAGCCCAGGAGTTGGAGGTTGCTATGAGCTGTGATGCCATGGCACTCTGTCCAGGGGAATAGCTTGAGGCTCCGTCTCAAAAAAAAAAAAAAGAAAAAAGAGGATAGTGTTGAAGTATTTAGAGAAGTGACTCTCAATGTAAGAAGCATATTATCTTCAGGCACTTTGGGAGACTGAGCAGACAGTCTCTCAAGCAGACTTGAGCTCAGGAATTTGAGACCAGCCTGAGCAACAGACAAAACCCTATCTCCACAAAAACCTTAAAAGTTAGCCAGGTATGGTATCCTACACTTGTAATCCCAACTACTCAGGAGGCTAAGGCAGGAGAATTACTTATGCCCGGGAGTTTGTGGTTGCAGTGAGCACTGATGATGCTACAAAGAACCTGTCTCTCACCCCTCAACAAATGAAAGCATATTATTATATCCAGTCATTTAAAAAATTATTCTTAATTGTCTTGATTATTAACATTTGGAAACAAACCCAAAAAAGTGTATTACTATATCAATAAAAGGGAAGGAGAGATGATACCTTTCCTTAAAGGAAAACAGGGTAAAAGAAAAGTTTTATCTTTGTTAGTTTTGTTTTGTTTTTAAGAGACTTGGTTATATTTTCAGAAGAAACCTGAAGAGTGGATAAGATTCAAGAAATAGAATGCAAGGAAGAGGGAGAAAGAGACAGTCAAATAGTCAAAGCCTCAAACTTAGAGGAGGTAAGGTCTGGAACTTAAATTGGAAGAACAGATGTGAGAGAGTGGAGAGCTGAAAAAGTTGGGTCAGATAACTTTAGTTTACCAGATGGCTGGACCTGCTCAAAAGAAAAGTGATGTTCTGGCTAGAGAATTTGTATACAAATTCAGTTGGAATTATCAGAAAGCCATAGGAAGGGTATGCTAAATGCCAAATCGATGGCACAAATGTAATGCTACTGAAAAGTCTCTCTTTGAACTAGAATAGGAAAACATCTAAACTGGGCCTTATAAAAAGCAGGTGGGTGGTATGGCCAGGCACAGTGTCTCACACCTGTAATCCCAGTACTCTGGGAAGCCAGGGCACGTAAATTGCTTGAGCTCAAGAATTTGAGACCAGCCTGAGCAAGAGTGAGACCCCATCTCTAAAAATAGCTGGCATTGTGGTGGGCACCTATAGTCCCCGCTACTGGGGACGCTAAGGCAAAAGGATCGTCGGGGCCCAAGACACTGAGGATTTGTGAGCTATCATACCACAGCATTCTACCCAGGTGACAGAGTGAGACTCTGTCTCAAAAACAAAACAAAACAAAAACAGGTGGGTGAAGGGAGAGGAAAAAAGAAAATAAGAAATATGCAAAAACCCTGGGAGTGGAGAAACATAAAGTTTGTAGAGTGAAGTAGGAGAGCCTAGACTGAGCAAAGGGATGGAGAGCAGTGGGAAGTAAGATGAAAGGTAAACTCTGAGCTAGATTTTACAAAGTCTTGACGGGGAAGGAAATGTGTGCTTTATTAGTCATGGAGAGCTACTGAAAGCTCTTGAGCAAGAGAGTGGCAGTACTTCATGAAGTTAATCTGTATGAAAAAGGTAAGACCAGGCTTGAAGGGAAGAATAAGCCCTACATACTACAATAGTGGCAAAGGGAAGGAAAAGCAAGGGCCACTCATCCTGATGTCCTTTTAACATATTCCTCATCATTTTTTTTCTTGAGCTTTCTTTACAAATACTTTACTCTTCAAGGGCAATAACAACATGTAATTATACTAATACTTGGGGCTTTTCCTGGTTGAGTAAAATTTCTATTCTGAAAATGGTTAGGGAACATAGTAAGAAATGGTCACTGTATATACCTTTGGGTGGAGGATCCCTGAGAGTCCCTGAAATATATTTCGTCCCTCCTGCCTGGATGAAGGCAGGGAGGCAGCACCACAGCGTTTTCATGAATAGACATCACTGAAACAGAAGATTGAGTCAGGAGTTAAGACAACTCTGTTCCTTTGTTTTTGAGACAGACTCCCACCCTATGCCCTAAACAGAGTACAATGACATCATAGCTCACTGCAACCTGAGATTTGGGCTGTGGGCATCCTGGTACCTCAGGCTCCAGAAGCCCCTGGGATTATAGACCCTCCCCACAGTGCCTAGCTGGGTTTCTCTTTTCTTCTTCTTCTTCTTTTTTTCTTTAATGAGTCAGGGTCTCAGTCTCCAACTCCTGAGCTCAAGCAGTTCTCCCACCTCAGCCTTCCACAGTGCTGGGATTACAGGTGTGAGCCACCACACCTGGCAAGAGACCTCTATTCTTTTTTTTTTTCAAGATAGAGTTTCTGGGCTCGGTGCCTGTGGCTCAATCGGCTAAGGCGCCAGCCACATACACCTAAGGTGGCGGGTTCGAATCCCCAGCCCGGGTCCGCCAAACAACAATGATGGCTGCAACCAAAAAATGGCCAGGCGTTGTGGCGGGCGCCTGTGGTCCCCGCTACTTGGGAGGCGGAGGCAGGAGACTCGCTTGAGCCCAGGAGTTGGAGGTTGCTATGAGCTGTGATGCCATGGCACTCTACCCAGAAGGAGAGCTTGAGGCTCCGTCTAAAAAAAAAAAAAAAAAAAAAAGATAGAGTTTCTGTCTCAGCACCTGTGGCCAAGGCACCAGCCACATACACCTAAGGTGGCAGGTTTGAATCCAGCCCGGGCCCACCAAACAATAATGATGGCTGCAACCAAAAAATAGCCAAGCATTGTGGTGGGCACCTACGGGCCCAGCTACTTGGGAGGCTGAGGCAAGAGACTCGCTTGAGCCCAGGAGTTGGAGGTTGCTGTGAGCTGTGGGGGACAGCTTGAGGCTCTGTCTCAAAAAAAAAAAAAAAAAAATAAACAAAAAAAAAATAAAAAAAAAAATCAAATAAATGGGCAAGGGGGCAGGCCCCGGTCTTCCCAGCTACATGGGAGGCGGAGGCAAAAGGATT
>CAUYQV010082832.1:0-10570 GCA_963574575.1 Galagoides demidoff | reverse complement strand
CCCCCCGGAGCCACCCGACGACCGCCCACGCGCCGCCCGGGCGGGACTGGAGTCCCCTCCAGCTCTCATGGCCCCAGGAGGGGGGGCAGCGCCATCTGTTATGGACCCAGGAGGGAGGGCAGCACCGTCTGTTATGGACCCAGGAGGGGGGGCAGCGCCATCTGTTATGGACCCAGGAGGGGGGGCAGCGCCATCTGTTATGGACCCAGGAGGGGGGGCAGCACCGTCTGTTATGGACCCAGGAGGGGGGGCAGCACGGTCTGTTATGGACCCAGGTGGGGGCTAACACCGTCTGTTATGGACCCAGGAGGGAGGGCAGCACCGTCTGTTATGGACCTGGGAGGGGGGGTGGCACCATCTGTTATGGACCCGGGGGGGGGGGCACCGTCTGTTATGGACCCAGGAGGGGGGGCGGCACCGTCTGTTATGGACCCAGGAGTGAGGGCAGCACCGTCTGTTTCCTTTGACATCTCACTTGCCTTTGGAAAATTGTATTCTGAATCCAAAGTGTGTATCTTTCATATATTTAAAAATAAAGTTCCCCAGCCTGAAGGCTGTCATGCACATTCTGTGGGGGCACATCCCTTCAAAGGTCCTCTGCCACGTGGAGCAGCAGCAGGAGTCCCCGGCGTCGGTGTCTAGGCGGTGAACACTCAGATTCCCGTGTGCAGGCTGCCCAGCAGGCACGGTGCAGAGCCATCTGTAAAGGTGTCTCTTCGCCTGTGACAGATGAGAATGCACACGTATCATTTTCCATTCTGTGTGATGCTCTGTTCTTGCCACAGACACTGCACCCCTGAGGTGCTCCCTGCAGTCCATCAGGTAATTAAGTTCCAGCTCTAGAGTATGTGGGTGATTTTATCTCAGAAGCACACACTTATCGGGACTGTGGATTACCCCGCTCAGCTGTGCTCGCTGAGAGCCGTAGGGAGCACCTGCTTCCTCTGCAGCCATCTCTTCCTGCCGTGGGGCACCCCTGCACGGCCAGGGGACACTCTGACAAGAGCAGCCAGTGTGGCTTTGCCCTCAGGGGCCAGCGGCTTGGTTCACCCCACGGCAGAGAGCACCCTGTTTATCATTCTGAAATTCTGGACCTGAGCGGCTGTGGTGCTCACAGGTCAGACAGCTGTCAGGAAGGCGGTCGTTGACCCTGTTTCTTTGCTGATGCTGCCTGTGGAGCCCTGGGGGTACCTAGTGGGCTCCCCTTGGCTTAGGGTTCTCAGCAGAGCCCAGAATACCCACAAAGTAGCAGCTTTGTACCTGGGAGATGAGGGGAGGCCATTTCAGGGTGTGTAACTAATCACCCTCCACTTGCCAAAGAGAAATTGCCTGGGTTATTGTGCCAGAGGCTTGAGACCCTCAGAGTGGGAGGAGGGGGACAGGTGCGCCCTGACCAGTCCCCTAAGGCATCTTCTCTGTCCCTCACTGACTGTCTCCCCCCTCCTCTGTATCTCTCTTTATCTCTGTGTCTGTCCCTGCCTCTCTGCCTCCCCCGTCTTTCAATCCCTCTGTGTTTTTGTGTCTCTCTGTCCCTCCTTCTGTCTGTGTGTCTCTCTGTCACTTTCTGTCTCCCTGCTTCTCTCTCTAATACGCACATATTTGGTCATCCATCCTCTGATCATTTAAAAAGAATTGAAATACCAAAATACATGTCATATGTGTTTATACTCAACGGTCTAAACTTTAGCAAGTTAATATTTAATAATGTGGAGGCTGTAATGCTAGTTTCCAATTTTTGTGTCTTAGTTCCTAACCAAAGAACTTACTATTTTAGTCTGTTAGCATTAAGTAATTAAGAAAAGAGTAGTTCCTAACCTTTAAAACCTCTGTAAAAGAGTATAAATGGCATTACATATGATTTAACTGATTGAAGTGCTTATATAATTGAGCCATACCTAGATTAACATATATCCCCCCCATTAGTTTTTGAAACAGGCTTGCCAGTTTTGTGAACAATATTGAGGTGAAGAAAGTTTGCTAGCTAAGGGAGGTCTATTTTTTTTGTTGTTGTTATTGTTTTGTGTGTGTATGTGTGGTTTTTGGCTAGGGCTGGGTTTGAACCAGCCACCTCTGGCATATGGGGCCTGTGCCCTACTCCTTTGAGCTACTATAAAACCAGGAAGTCTATTTTTAAGAACTAAGACGTAGCTATTCCTTGCATTAATTATTTTGTATCGGTTGTGCAGTGATATGCTTTTCTTATCTGTGCAGTTCAAAAACCAAGATTTTGAGCAAAAAACAAAACATCGACGTCTTGCCTAATTTCTTTTCTTGAGTGACTGTACATGTCTTAAAGTTAATTAATGAGGTTTACTGAAAAGAGATTAAAATTCAGGTTGTTTCATTCATTCTGATCAGCCTGACCGTTGCTTTCCCGAGAGCGGTCAGCACACAGTGGGCTTTGTTGCTTCTAAGCCTGGGCCAAGATTGCATTGTGTTATATGGACAAAACTGAATTGTCACATTTTATCCTCCTTCAACTAGTCTTATCTTTTAGATTCTGAATAATGGGGGGTTGAAATTATTGCACCATCCTGGGGGTAGTGTTATCAGTGATAAGATACAGCCAAGTAGCCTGCACCTGGGCGCGGTCGCTGATACATCAAACAAGGAGCGTTTTGCAGATACTGGGGGGTGTGGTGGCCTCACAGAGACCCAGGCTGACCTGAGAGAATGGACAGAATGCCCTCGGCTTAAAAAAATAATTAATTTCAGAAGTATTCATTAAGGAAAAACCACAAAATCTGTGTATAAGGTAAATGGGAAAATGTCTGAAAACACTCAGTTTTTAAAATACCCCAAGTATTTTAAGACAAGATAAGACAAGAGTCTTATTTTCTTATGTCAGATGTAGCCACAGACACAGGAAAGGGATGCCTCCTGGCTCTTGGCTGATAGGAACACTCACATCATGTCCTTGTCATTCTCTTTTCCGCATTCTGTGGCTTGATGGGAAATACAGCAGGCTCGGTGGACATAGAAACGATGGAAGTAAATGCAGAATGGACATGCCCTGGAGTAGCAGTAACGTCAGAACGGTTTACCTCAGAACCATTTGTTGGGCAGTTTGCGCCACTTGGAGAAACTCTGGAGGCGTGATCAAATGTGCTCCTGCAGCCAGGCAGGGATCCTCCCTGACTCAGGGGCCAAAGCTGATTTTCAGAGCCCAGATGGCTAGTTCTGGAGCCAGGGCCAGTGAGCGCTTAGCCAGCCGGAGTGGATTAGTGGAGTTTGAAAATGGGCTTCCTAAACATGCACCCTCCTAGTCAACTCATCTTCATTTTCTTGGGGTCTTTAACATTGGTGCTTTCTGAGTCACCTGCAGAAATATTCATCAGCACCTACTGTGTGCTGAAATATTCATGAGCACCTACTGTGCTGTCTGCACTAGAGACAGGGGGGAGGAGGCCCTAGGGCAGCACAGGGGGGTCCTACAGAGAAAGGACACCCAGAAAACCCAATTTTTAAGGAAAAAAAGTCAGGGCATTTAAACTGTCAAAGTTAAAGTTGAAGAATATCTTTTATGTTTTTATATTACTAGTTATAATGATTATCTTCAGAGTATTTCTTTAGCATTTTGTATGTTTACAAAAAAAAAAAAAAAAAAACCACCAAAACCCCATGACCTAGATTGTGGCATTTCCTGAGTTTTATGTGCCCTAGTTTCATTCCAGGGCTCCGCCTCACACCCACATTATTAAGCTCAAGTTGATAACATCCTCAGCTATTATACACTAATTGCTATTTCTCAGATTTCCTGATGATGTAGAGTATATCTCTTTAAATCGCAACATTGTTGGTTTGGAAGAGATAAAAATAAAGCAAAGGGTCTTTATGAGAAAAAGATCAAGGTTTTCCCTGTCCAAACTCAGAAAGGAGCTGACCTCTTGTTGATGTTTTCTTATCAATTATTTATGTTCCTGCAAAGTCTCTCCTTCCCCCAGATCTTTATTTAAGTCATGATCTGGAATGTTTTTGATAAATCTCATGGAACTTTAGAGAAGGACAAAGGCAGTGGTGTGGGTACGATGTTAAGTGCAGATTCTCTGCATAATCCCTGCCGCGGTGGAGCTCAGCTTTGAAACATTCATTCCTGCGGTGTCTGTGACTCTTGGAGGACAATCTTCAGGCAAAAAATGCTCAAGTGGAGGAAGTAAAAACTAAAACCCAAAGTCAGCCAAAGCCTTAGCAATGGTGACTGGGCATTTAAGTGCCCCCCGCCGGTCCCCCCATTAGAGTCTGAGGGATGTTCCTAGGGGGGGTTTCCAGCCCCCTGGCAGGTCAGTACTAAGCTTCCCCCTTGCTATGTAGCTACTGGTGTGTCCTGGCATCCTTGGAGTGTCCCTGTGTGGGGTGACCTCCGTGCTGTGCCTGATGGTAATCCCTGTCACCTGGGGAGCCCGCCCAGGGAGCTGTGCCCCTGAAGATCAAGCACCACATGCTCCCTGCTTGTCATGGGGCGAGTCTCAGCCTGTGCATAGATGACTGTCCCTGTGCTGGGCCACCAGCAAGCTTCAGTGGCTGGACTGGCCCTGCTTGTGCAGTGTGTAACATGTGCAGCCCTGAGCTGTGTTCAGTAAGTTTCCAGGCCTGTATGGGGCTCCTTTTTTGCCTGTGCTGCTGTTATGATTTTAAGGATAATTGTAAGATCTCCATGTGAGAAGCAGAATGTAGGATAATAGGTTTAGATAGTACATTCATGATTTTGATTCTTATGGGCATCCATGTTGATAAATCAATTTGTTAACAAGGGAGATTGTGTCATCACTCTCTTTGGAAGATGTTAGTAATTGATGGATTTTTTTTCCTTTAGATCAGCAAAATTAAAGAAAAGGATTAACTTACTTTAAGCTATTGGTTTTCTATAAATAGTAGAATAGAAAAACCTTTACATTTTACTGATGGTAGGATATTCAGTAATAGTTTCTTTTCATTTCTCAATTTTTTACTGAGGTGCTGGAAGAGGAGGCGGGTAGAGATGGGATTTGAGACGCGTGCCTGGGTGCTGGGTAGACAGGGTGGAGTGGGGGAGGTGAAGAGACAGAAAAGGAGCCAGTAGTAGTTTTTTGAGAGACTTCTCTGGTCTAAGTGTATCTGTTTCATGTATGTTTTTCAGGATTTAATTTTTTCAGTATTTTCTATTTCCATGGAATTATTTGCAAACTGAATGTACTTTATTTTCTGTTACCATTAGACTCAAATACTATCTCAGTTTATAAAATGGATACAAAGAAGCAATATGAAAAAAAAATCCATAACTCACATTATTATTTCTAGAGTCACAGCCTTTACCAGTAGTGTAATAGCCTCAGTATTCAGGTCACTAGTCTTGTATTTGCCTTTAATTAAAATTTGAATTCTAATTAAAATTCCTTTCCACAGAGTCCTATATTTTAGGCCTTAGCAGAGTGATTAGTCTCAGCTTTGCTCACAGCCATGTGTTCAATGGCACTAAATATTTAATATTTTTACTAGTAATAAATATTAATCTAATGATTATTTAAGAGAAAGTTAGCACACTTTCCAGACGGCCGAGGAGCGTGGTTAATTTGGGGGAAGTGTGTAGTCCCACAGCGCCCTCTGGTGGCGAGAAGCCAGAGCCCACTGCGGCTTTTCTCCGATCACCTGTGCTAGCAGGGCCTTCTTCAAGGAGAGCGAGTGTGGCTGAGATTCCTGGGTGTGGCTCAGGTGCTAGGCCATGGCAGGCAGAGGCAGCTCCTGGGAGTGGGCTGGGGATGCAGGGCCTTGGGTGGGGTTTGGGTCAGGCTGAGGGAAGAAGGGAATCTGGGGAAGGGAGACTGGGGACCTTCACGGTGACGTTTGCAGAGAACAAATGGGTGTGGCTTGATGGGAACGTGGACCTAAGCTGTGGCTGAAGGCGAGCCACGTGGGGAAAGCTGGGCGGGATCTGACTGAATAAGCCCACAAGACTTTGGGAAAACATTATCATAATGTTTTTCTTGTTTTCCAACTTGGGAGCTGGATTACTTGGGGGGGGGGACTTAAAATAGTTTTAAAATAAAACTATTTTAAGTAGATTACTGCTTTGGAGTAAAAACTAATAATGAAAGCATTTCAGACTGGTTTTTCTGAAAGAGGATGAGAGACGAACCCTTCTGTGTGGGGCTCCCATCCTCGCCCTCCAAGGTCTAGGCTCTCATCAGGGAGAAATGTCTGGAACTTTTGTAAGATTTCAAGACCCTTGGAAATGTTTAAGTATTTTTTTTTTTTTTTTTTTTTGGCTGCCAAAAGTTTGTCAGCACTTAATTTTGCTAGAACGTTTTTACGGGATCAGTGAAGTCAGATGGTTTGTTTGCTTTTTGATGGCGTTAGAGAAGAGATCCAAATTGTTTATAGTAAAACGGCACTCAGGGCTTTTCTGAGTTATTCTTGTGTTGAATAATAGTTTTTTAGAAAGTATTTTGTGAAGGACTCTTTCTAATTCATTTTTTTCCTTACAAGCTAATGTGCTAAGTGGATTTTCATAGCTAGGAAATATATGTAGTTCTGTGTCTTTGCAGGTGTGGTTCCGTCAGAAGTATCTCGTGTGGTCCCTTCTGTCACCCTCACTCCACTAGCTTTGGACTGGGGTTGACTTAAGCCTTTAGCCCTGTTAACCAACTTCCTAGCAAAGGTTGAAATTCAGATGAGAGTACTCAAGCCTAGAACTGTGCCAGGATTCACCCTGGACTCAAATGATGTTTCAACATCAGGACCTGCCTAATGAAGCATGTTCTTGGGCACAGAGCCTTGGCCAGAGTTCTGCGGTCAGTGCGGAGTCTGTGGGTGGTCTTATGCTGGTGAACCATCTGCTGGACATAGGGTGGACCTTACGCATGACAGGGACCTCACCCTCAGGAGTTGGAATTTTCCGCTCAAGAATCCTCAGGCTAGAAGTCCAGTATAAAAACCCATGTCCAGGCTTGACCACGGAGAGAAAGGTGTTTCCATTCCACTTCCCGAGGAGCCAGACCAGCTCCAGCCACTCCCAGCTACTGTCCAGTCCCAGGGAGGAACGTGGAGGTCCATCTGGTGAGGGGCCACGGAGTCCTGGCCTGCTCACGCCAACATCATGTGGTCTGGAAGAGTCAGGAGGGGTCTAGAAATTTTCTAGAAATAGAGAGCATTAGGGAGCTTATTATTATTATTTTTAGCATATTCTGATTCTCTCATCCATTGGATTTGAAAAGATGAGAATAGCTTCATTTTTAGAAATACTCTCTTAAACTTTCAATCACCCCCCCCCCCCACACACACAATAGTTCCCTACTCATGACAGTTCAACTTCAGACTGAGGGTGTGAGCACCGCTCTACTTCTGATTTTGAATGGTGGTGTTTTTCTCAGACTGCTGCTGTGTGGTGCGGCCCTTTCATCGGGGGCTGGGCAGCAGTGGGAGCCCTTCTGCTCTTCTGTTTGGGGGCACTGTTTGATAAAGGGCAGGAGAGAGCCAGCACTTTTCATAAAGTAGGCCAACATAAGGGTTCAAGCATATGTAAGGCAGGCTAGGCTGAGCTGGGACATCCCGTAGGTCGGTGTATTAAACACATTTCGATTTAGGATATTTTCAGTTTGGATGGTTTTACCCAGACATGCTCCTCTTAAGTCCAGGCTCATCTGTATGCAGCTGCCAGAGCTCTTGGTGTTTACCCACAGATTAGACAGAGAGCTACTATGTGAGGGTTCCTGACATCGACTCTCTGAAGCTCAAGATCAGGGTTTGAGAGAACAAATCAAAGTTTGGGGAAGAGATAAAGACTTGCCGTCTGCTCTGGTGGTGTACTAGTTCTTGCTTTAATATTAGGTGTTTAAATGCACGACATAGTAGTGACGGTAAATACATGTAGCACCATTTCAGGGAAACAGTCCACCTTCTTAAATTTAATTCATTATATTTCTAATTAACACATGCACGTTCTTTGAGAATCTGGTCACATGTCTCCCAGAGCAGGGGAAAGTGTCTTCCTCCAGAGAAGGAAGCCCTGCTGATGCCTGGCTGAGGGGCCCCCTCCTCCGCAGCCGCGGCCACATTCCTGCTCCAGTGTCAAGCTTCATGGCGTGGCCGTGGCTCCCATGGGGCCTTGCTGCAGAGTTTCCATGACCCCGTGACGCGGATTGCAGCCTTCCCACCACTTTCCCAGCAGCAGCAGTGCCGGCATTCAGGAAATGGTCCTGCAGATGTCTGGCTGGGCGCGAGGCGTGGACCTGTGGGATTCTTGGCTGAGTTCTGCAGTTCCCCATTGACTGTGGACACCCCCCTCCACACTGAAGTTGCTCCCCCCCACTGAATGCTTGGTGAGCTCTGCCTCCAGAAGCAAGTGCCTGATTCTTTGTGTCTTGTTTGGGAATTGAAGTCTCATGGCCCCAGATGACAGGAGGAAATGTGCAGGACGGAGTCTTGTGCGAGGCTAAGAGCTGCAGCCAGGGTGTGACGCACCCCGAGGCTCAGACTGAGACGGATACTGGGGATCCCACCCCGCCCAATCACCTCATTCTGCTGCCTTTTAGAATTTCTAGGATAATAAGTACTTCAGATCGGAACTCACGGTCAGTGCCAGGTTATACCATCAGCCCACCATCTGTTCACCAACACTCACTGAATTCAAAGTCTGTGCTAAACTCTGTGGGTGAATAAAACTGCGTCCTTCAGAGAGCTACGGCACAGCGGTGGGGGGGTGCTCCCCAGGTTCCACGGAGGGGGTCCCACGCCCCCCTCAGGCGGGGTCATTCCTGAGAAAGCAGAACAGCCTGAGTACAGGGAGGCCCCAGTCCAACATTTTCATATGTCTTTCTGTTCGCTGTGAAGATCCAGAAACATATTATTTTAAATTTGAAAAATTAATCAAAATTTTGGTTTAAATGTAGATTTTATGTTGGTCACAGAAACAAGTGTAATGTGGCCGTTGATAATCAGCATTTTGGTGACTGCCTATTCTAAGTCTATTTTGTGTTAACTCACGGTAATTGTATTACCCGTCCAGTTCTGAAGCTTCATAGCGTCTCGGCTTCCGTTGTTCTGGGTACTTCATGTGTATTTGAACTTGTGAGTCAGACATGAAGGGAGCTATTAATATATTCCAGCGATCGACTTCTCAGTGCAGAAAGGAAAATAATTGGGTCTTAGAAAATAACCTTTCTCCTCACATTTTATGGATTTTTAAAAATACATTTGCTTGCTTAAAATAATATGTTAAGCAAAATACTTAAGTTGCTGCAGTGTGAGACTCTGTTCCATGCCTAGCTCCGGATGGCTAACTTTGATGCCAAGACGACTCTCCACGTCGTGTTCCTTCGTCTGCATAGACCATGACGTCTTGTTCTTCCTTCTCAAAGTCTGAATTTTCCTGAGCTGACGACACAGCAGCCATCATTTCCATCATAAGCTTTCTTTCCTTGATTAGGACAACACATTGCACTGATATTCAGGAATGAACCCAGGGGCTCCACGAGCCTCAGAACGTTCTGAGTGGTATTTTCACAGACTCCTCTTTTCTCTCCTCCACTCTGCTGTGTCACTCAGCCACACACCCCGGTTATGGCTTTCATCTTAGCCTGGCGTGAAGTGTGTGGCCACCATGGTGTTTGGACCTTGCCTTCAGCATTCCATGGGAAACAGACGGCCAGGGTCCCATTGCTCCCTGGTGGTCACTGTGCATATCGTGGGTGGAGGTCCAGCAGGCAGTCATTACTGTAGCACTGCCAGCTACAGACGCAAAGTCTGGCTTGGGGACCGCTGGCTCCAACAACCTTTGCACAGCCTGTCCAGCTCTTTGCTCTTCCTGTAACCCTGTGGAAACTTGCTCAGAGATCAGAGGAATGATGTGGCCTGCGCTGTTTGCCAGCTAGTTGTATGGCTGTCTGAGTGCTTATCCTGTCTCTGTGCTCCACTCTGGTCCCCGTGATAACCCGGGGCAGGTGTGGGTATTAGATTATTCACGAGCACTTTTGTCTGGGCGAATGACTAGGAGAGTCAAAAATGTGGGTGACGGTAAGAGCCATGTGGATGGGGGAGTCACTTCTTTTTTTTTTTTTAATTGAATGGTAACTATGTACATTAATGCACTTAGGGGGTCACTTCCTTCTCAGAGACTTCACTGCAAAGCCCTTGGGGTAGAGGTTTGCTCAAGGGTTCTGGTGACATCTGGGAAGAATGTGTTCTTGTGGTAAAAGCAAGGACCAGGAGTCACGTTTCTAAATTCTGTTCCCAGGAGCTCGAGGGGGTCACCAGTGACATGTGGCAGTTCAGCTAAGCATCGGAATCTTCATTTCCTTATTTGTGAAGTGGATATAGAAGTGTTGAGATGTTGAGCTAACACAGTGTGGTGACTTGTCTAATACTCTGCTGGGAAACAGCTTGTTCTAGTGACCTAAAAAAGCGGACCGTGGTGCAGGCTGACCCCGTTTCTATTTTTGGCTTTAGTGCTGACTCAGTGAGAACCTTGCAGAAATCAGTTAATCTGGCTCGGTCCTCAGTGCATTCCACGATTAGATGGAGAATTATAAAATCTTATCTTCGCTGGTCTCAGAGCGACACTGCCAATGTTAATGCAGTGCTAAAAATACCACCGCAG
>CAUYQV010082830.1:0-21873 GCA_963574575.1 Galagoides demidoff | reverse complement strand
AAAGAAACCATTGGTAAAACAGATAAAAAGAGGGATATTCTTGTAAAGTACACTCTAAACATGTATAATATGAATCTCTAAACAGTGATAAATGATGTAAGGTTTATTTCTTCAATAATCCCTCAAACTCATCAGATTTCTTATCTTAGGTAGAAAGGAAGCAATCAAAGACTTAACATATTTTAGCATCCTGCAAACTGTCAGGAACACAATATACTTCTATTTAGGTTTCTTATTTCCTCTTTTATTTCTGTGTGTTCTGTGTATAAATTTCAAGAGGCAGTATGCACCTGCCGAATTCTTCTGTATGCCCCAACTAGTCACTTAAACACATATTGTATATTTACTATGCCAGCCTAGTGCCCAATTTTGTTTTTAGCAACAAGATGAGTTGAAATCACTTCTTTCCTTTATTTAGCTGACCTTTTACAAAGCACCACAGTGGTACAGAACTGGTTAGGATGCAAAGCTGAAGAGTCGTGGTCTCTGCTCTCAGGCAGTTCACAGTATAGCTCCCCAAACTAAAGAATGTGCCTTGGCTTCAAGGCACACAGGCAGAGTCCCTGTGTCAGCAGGCTGCTTCCCAGGGAGCTGGACAAGGCATGCAAGTCTTCAGGCCTTCGTTTCCTTAGCTGAGACATGTCAATTATATCATCTATATCAGGAATTCTGTGAGGCTAGAATGAGGTATTGTATTTAAAGGAGAATCCCTAGTAGCTTTTCAATACATGCTTAGTTTTCATTCCTTTTTCATTTCCTCATATAACCCATGTGAACTGACAGTGATATATGCTATAAAAGCATAATAACCACAAGAATTATCAAAACAACAAATACACACATGGTCAATACCATTTACTCCTATAGACAGTCACCATTCTGAATGACTATTACATAGACCAATCCTTTCCTCTCACCCCAATCTCCCCCTTTATTACTGCCATGTTATCTCCTCCATGTCATTAATTCTGTCTGAAATACCTCACCTTCTGGTCTTCGGCTAACCAAACCCCAGTCTGTCCTCTTGGCCCCGCTTCCATTCAGCGTCCCTCTCCCTGCTGGCCTCACTGCCTCGCCGATGGCACTCCCTGGGCACTGCTGCTGCTGTCGTTCCTTGTTTGCTGTTGTTATGTATTTTGTAACTTCATTTTACAAAAATATCTCCACAATTGGTTTACAAACTCATTGAGACCAGGAGCCACATTATGCTACAAGTGAGCATAATGTTTTGTACACAACTGAAAGCTAAAAATTTGTTGCTTAGACATATGAGACACAAAAATTGAAAGTTTTAGTCCCACTTCAAACAGCACCATGTACGTGCCCAACCTGTCTCAATAGTATGATACTCCTGAACGCGCATGGTGGACTGAACTACTGGCACAACCTTTTACCTACAGAACTGTATGAACATTTTGAGTAGTAGTAGAATTGTACAAATAAACTATCTCAGAATTTTAAAAGGTGCTTATTACAGCCAGCTTTATTGAACAATAATAGTGCTTATAGTTCAGTCGATAAACTTCTTTAACAAATTATGCGTTGAGTTCCTAACTTGTATAAGGACCCACACTAAGACCTGCTAAGAAAAGAGAGGAATAAAAGACTGGCCACTTTAATGGAAGAGACAGGCTTAAAAGCATTTTCCTTTTTTTTGGTGGAGGGGAGACAGAATCTCACTTTGTCACCCTCAGTACAGTGCCATGGCTGCAGAGCTCACAGAAACCTCTAACTCTTGAGATCAAATGATGTTCTTGCCTCAGCCTCCCAAGTAGCTGGGGTTACATGCGCCTGCCACAATGTCTAGCTATTTTTTTTTTTAAGAGACAGGGGTCTCACTCTTGTTCAGGCTGGTGTCAAACTCCTCCCACACTGCTAGG
Organism: Galagoides demidoff; assembly: GCA_963574575.1. Classification (NCBI taxonomy): domain Eukaryota; kingdom Metazoa; phylum Chordata; class Mammalia; order Primates; family Galagidae; genus Galagoides; species Galagoides demidoff. Next base: position 19,993 of record CAUYQV010082830.1, on the reverse strand, counting down.
ATTACAGGCATGAGCCATAGTACCCAGCCCAGACTTAAAACCATCTTACAAGACAAAAGTTAAATGAGCTATGCAATACAGATAACACTACTGAGTACTGTGTGTGGGACTAATTTGAATTGGTAGGACTCAGGAACCAATTGCCAAAAATAAAATAAAGTGACAGCATTTGAATGAAGCCTGGGAAGTTAATTAGGGCTACACAGACAAAGATGGCAGACAGGAATTCTGGACTAAACAATCAGAAAGGGCAAAAGGTGGGGGTATGAAAATATGTGCTCAGCCCATCTTTAGTAGAAACCAAAAGATGTATATGCTTTGAAGAGAAAGCAGAGCATCTCACCCCCTTTTCAGCTTCTCTCAGTGGGTGATTTCACCTGCTACTTCATAGGGAAAAACAAAAGGCATTCCTCTCCTGTACCTCAAAACTTAGCAACATTATCATCTCCCTTTCCCTTCCAGCTAATGGCCCCCATCTTCTCTCACTGATAAATTTTCCCAATTGTTTTGATTCTTTGCTGTTCATCTCCTCTTGGACCTTGTTCCAATGCTTACCTCTCTCCCTCTGTGGACACATTTTAAAAAAAATGGTCTATTATTTCTTATCTCTACTTTATCTCCCATTCATTGCTCAGTGACATAAGTTTGACTGTCTCTTCCAATGTGTCCTTTTTATTTAGTAAATTAAGTGAAGTAAGAATTTACTTCCTTCCTTAGTTTTAAATTAAGTTAACTGGTCTTTCTTCTCAAAAATTTATTCGCTAGACTCAGGAACCAGACAACGTATAGTCTCTGGCTGTAATTTCTCATGTCTAGAAAGTAAATTATTAAACAGCAGAGATTAAATTTTATCGGGAAGGAAGCCGCTTTGCTGCAGTGATCAGTGAGAATCCTGGCCTGAAGCATGCTGTTCTCTAAGTGCGTGTCCTCAGGTGAGAAGAGACAGCCTCGCAGCTTAGCTTCCCCAGCAACACAAAGGAGGCACTTCTGTGGAGATGATTTCACACAAGCCAGCATTCTCAACCTTTCACAAAAGATCAAAGTAAGATAAGGTCTGATGTCCTAATACCATACTGACATACCTGGAAAAAAGACTAGAGTTTCTGTGCCTGACTGATCCTCTGGTTCTTGGCAGTTTCATTTATTAACAGAGTAACAGCTAAGATGGTTTTTCCTCTTACATACAATAAATAGCTGGAATTCTCCATAATCTACTTCACTCACCTTTCCTGCCTTCAAAGCCTAATGTATCAGCACCACCAACCACCTCCCAGAAGTCCTCTCATGCACTGAGAATGTCATGTGCACTGGTCTGTGAACTGCTGGGCAACACACTGGTCTCAGCTCATCTTTGCAGACTTACTATGTAACAGGTACTTCAGAAGTTCACTGATAATCCCATGATCTCCATTTGTTATGTAAAAATAAATTTATTACACACATCCTTCCTTTTGAAAAATGGGTTTTCTCAAAGTAGGTACCAATCTGTATCATACACTTTTCTTCTGTCCACCCAAAGAAGAGAGCTTACAAATCTACCAAATGCATTGGATTTTACAGAAATTCCGTAAATATTTGTCAACAGGCTGGGCTACATTTAACAATATTGTTAATACTGCCATATAGGCCACAAAAAAAAGTTTTGACTAAATAGAAAACTTCAGGTCAGGCCCAACAACACTTGTGAGAGCTCAGACAGGATTATACCTGAGGGTCTACACTACATGTCTTAAGTATTTAAAAGTTATAAGGCAAGGCCAGGCACTCTGGGAGGCCCAGGCAGGAGGATCACTTGAGCTCAGAAGTTCAAGACCAGCCTGAGCAAACATGAGACCCCATCTCTAGTAAAAATACACAAACTAGCTGGGTGTTATGGCAGGCACCTGCAGTCTCAGCTACTCAGAAGACTGAGGCAGGAGGATTGCTCGAGCCCAGGAGTTTGAGGTTGCTGTGAGCTAAGATGCCATGTCACTCTACCCAGGGCAACAGAGTAAGACCCTGTCCCCCAAAAAATAAATACATAAAAGTTACAAGTCAAGTTAAACCATTAACTAACATATGGTCTTAACCTCTAATCTTGGCAAATATACCTTCAACTACCTGGAAGTAGAGATTCAAATTTAGAATTCTTAGACTTCTTGAAGTTCTACCCCATAATGTGGCCACATGAGACCAAGATGGACAACTGTCAGGTTCGACTCATTAAAAAGTTATAAGACCCAGGGTGGCACCTGTGGTTCAGTGGGTAGGGCACCAGCCCCATATACCAAGGGTGGCGGGTTCAATCCCAGCCCAGCCAAACTGAAACAACAAAAAAAATAGCTAGGTGTTGTGGCAGGTGCCTGTGGTCCCAGCTACTTGGGAGGCTGAGGCAAGAGAATAGCTTAAGCCCAAGAGTTGGAGGTTGCTATGAGCTGTGTGATGCCACGGCACTCTACCAAGGGTCGTAAAGTGAGACTCTGTCTCTACCAAAAAAAAAAAAAAAAAAAAATATTGTAAGACCCAAACCAAGACCTCTGACAAAAACCAGAAAACAGAGTGCAGAGAAGAAACTGGTTAAGACCAGTAAGAGCCAAGATGTCAACAACAGTGACCTTTGCTCATTACACCCTACTTATAATGTATTAGCATACTAAAATAACCCCCCACAAGTGCCATTACTATTTACCATCACCAAGACAACCCCCCGAAGTTACCTTATCTGGAATGAAAGGAGGAAGACCCCCCCAATTCCTAGAAATCTCCACCTCTTCCCCAGAAAACCTATGAATAATTCAGCCCTTATTTAGCATATAATTAAGAGATAGCTATAAATAAGAGTTCAACAACAAAATACAGCAGGGGTGCCTGCCTGCTATTTGTTTAATAAATGTTGCTTTAATTTCCTACTTAAGGCTTGCACTTGAATTTCTTCCTGAATGAAGTCAAGGACTCTATTGGCTAGATCTTTTGGGATCTACTTTCTGGTACCAGAAAGGCCATCTCACCCCCTTCTCTTCCCATCCCTGGTTCTGTGGACACCTTGAGGGCCATTGCACAACTCAAAATGCCACCCATCAGGCCTAAGTATATATTTATTGGTTTTTTCCTCCTAAGGACAGATCCAGGAAAAGACCCAGGCAGACTTTGGAAACAGGCTCTGAGCTGTTTGGGGGAGACATAGGATGGGGTAGGGAAGAGCGAGGGTGTAGGCGGGTCAATCTTCTTGACTGATCAGATCCTCGCCCAATGGAGGAATAGTGATTAGAGTAGAGCCTTCCAATCCACTGGTCCCAAAGCAGGGTCCCACTTGTCTAGGACTAGAAGCAATACTGGATAATTTACCAAATGGAGAATTTACCAGATCAGTCTTGTTACTAGTTAACATACTAGTTGAAACCAAAAAAATTAAGCAGACAGATAAAACTCAAAATTCCAATCTTCCATCATTTCAGTCCCCTTAAAATCTATAGTCTAAGGGTCTAGTATTCATAAGCATCCACCCACAGACTAAACCTAGATTCTGTGCTTTCTTTACAAATTCATACAGATTTATAGAACTCGATTTGGACTTAGAGGGAGCTGAGAAGACAAAAGAAGCAGAAGGAAGAGGGGAAGGGTGAGAACACCAAGTATCAAAGGTAAGATCACACACCTAGACAGGAGAGGAAGCATTTCCCTGTTGAGATGTTGATGCCGACATCATGATTAACGCCTGGCCACAGCCAGGGAAGGCAGCTCGCACTCACTCAGCAGACTCCTGCAGCTCAATCTGTACCACCTCCTGCCCTGCACTGGCCCCTGTGCACACACAAGGCGCGTGAGTCTTGTCTGCACTCAAGGACACTGACCACAGCTCTTCACAGTCTCCCGCCTCAGCAGGACATGCTGCCCTGTGAGTTCTACTTTACTAGTGAGAAAATGACTTTGCTAATTTAAAAAAATTAATGAATAATTCCCACCACAATACATATATATACTTCATGGGAAGGGAAGTATTTCAACTGGAAATCTTATTTATGTGTACTTACTGAGATTGTACCATTGTCTAGACCTATGGACAGTCTTCTTGTTTCCGGGTTAAATGACATGCATGAACATGGAGCTGAAAGAAATGAACATGTTGGTGAAATTAACAAAACAACGATTCTCATAGATTTAGGAGTGCCTAACTATCTAAAAATGTGGGGCTATTTTTCCCCACTATTTCCTGAAAAACAGCTCGTTTAACTCCCACTCAGCAAAAAGTAAAAACAATAATTTTAAAACCAAACCCTAGTTTTCTGGTTATTCATTTAATAAATATAACAAATAAGATACCCTCAAACTCCTAAGTTCCAAGGAGCTTGGGCTCAGCTTATTGTCAGTATTGAATTTAAATTTGCTTGAGCAGATTAACAATATTTTGTGCTATGCAATCTTTCTGTTACTGTTCTCTGTTCCATCCTGATTCTATATTAAATAGAAACAACCTTTCCCTTCTGAACTAGGAAAACAAAGGAAAGATCTTATTTTGCCTAGATCCTCTCCACCCAAAAATATACACAAACATATACTAGTACAGAAATCTATTTTTTGATTCAGAATTAACTTGGGGCATGTAAACTAAGGGAGTTTTTGCTCAGCATTCAGGAGCTATGCAAGAGACTATTCATCGAAAGCGATGAAGACTTGTCTCAGTCTGAAAGAGAACCAACTCATCATTAGGTCTGGACGTTGCAGCAAAGAGACCAAGTGAATAGCACACACAGTCTTGGACTGGGGCTCCTGTTCTGCAAGATCCTGGCTGACCACTTCTGGGCAGACCCTTTCTGCCCAAAAGCCACGTGTGGTCAACGACCCTTACTGAACAGTGGCTTCCAGACTCTTCATTCTCCCCTATCTATGCTTGTGCCTAAGAATGTTGGCCTCTTGACAACTTATCCCATACTGAGACAGTTGTTCTACAAAGCCCAACACAATTTTAACTGTCTCACCCCACCCCCACATCCCAGTAGCCTTGTGCATCATCACAACCACAGTTCTCATCAAATGTTTCTACCCCCACTTTGCACATATTAGATGTCTTACCCAAGGTCACACACAGAAAAGTTGGAAAAGGTTCAAAGACCAAATACCCAAATCAGATTATTTTCAAATGGTAAAAGAACTTCAAGTTCTACTCACAGAGCCACTTCAAAAACAGATTAGTTAGTAACATTTTTTTCATTCTCTATAAAAGGGCCCTGAACAAAACACAAAAAAATCTTGTGAACTATATGAAGTATTACTTTTTTCTTATTTTGCATTAGGATATACTTAGAAAATAAAACATATCAAAAAAAGAGAATTTTTCCCAAAATGTACACTATAGAACCAACATACTATCTTCTTTCTGGTTAGCCACAAAATGAAACTAGATTATAAAGCAGCCCGGCACTGCTAAAGGCGCTGCTAGAAAGTCGGGTTACTTGTTCTTGTTCTATAAATTATGTTAGCAAAACTTCTACACAAATGCTAAAATATCAGGTCTCATAATTCTATAACATAAAAACTAAGGATTTCATGGAAAATTGCCATGTTAACTGAAATAAAAAGGAAAACACGTATTGTGATCATAACTATGCAAAGTCCATACATGCAGAACAACCTTAAAGCATCATTTTGTATTCAAGTAATAAAATTATTTCTACAATGTTGTCTTTAATAGTGTAAATTTGCTGTCCCTGTTCAAATTAATTTTAAAGATTTAACAATTTATAAGATATAAACATGAGCTTATGAAGCAAAACTCCACTGCAGTCCCCAGGGCTGCAGAGTGTCCAGAAACAGCCAGCTGTTTCACTGCCTGCCTGACCATCTGTGAGTATTTTCTGTAAGATTCCCTGCAAAGTTCTTGCCTGGTTTTGCTAGCGCTAGAAAACCCACTGATCTCTGAATGTGATATAGAAGACTTTCACAGCATTGCTCCCCTTAAATCTATACTGCTATTTCTTTATTCTGTATTTTCCCCTCCCATTTGCTGTATTTCTTGTTATTCTTTCAGTGAGAATTTAGAATGCTTGCTATGTTTCCAGGCATGTGCTCCCATGGTATTATCACCACCATCAAGGAAACTATAGATTATAAAACCAACTGCATATAAGGAACTGTAAGACTTGATTTCACTTCCTTGATTTAAATCACTTTTCTATATAGTAGGAACCACCACCAGAATTCAAAAGCAAAAGACTTCTTCTATAAAGGAACACAAACAAATAGAAATCCCACTGCTGTGGAACTCACATGCCAGCACCACAGATGTTCTAGACAGAGGAGTGCTGAAGTTACACACCATCAGCTCTAAGGAGGCATTTTGGGGAAACACCAGGCAAACGTGTGTGTGTGTCTGTGTTGAGAAAGGCTATTGAATCTTATGATGCTCCTCAAAGTGTTTCCCTACTGTCACACTCCTGTAATGACAGGTCTTGGGTTAGTTACCCATTGCCCCTGGCCAGGCTAAAGAGACAGAAAGTGGATCTGAAATAATACTTGCCCAGATTTGTTGCTATAGTAAGGGTCAAAGGAGTAAACAGGGTCTGCTGCTATAGTAAGGGTCAAAGGAGTAAACAGATTGACATAAAGATCCTTCTAACCTCAATTTACCAGACATTAACAAGAAAGCAATTCTAAAAGACTGGCAGTGTATCCCATTCAAAATGGTTTGAGCCTTGCAAGACAGATATTAAATGGGCAAAACTGTCTGCAGAAGGCTAATGAGACCCAGTAGAGCAAAAGGATTATGGCAAAATGGTAAAGAGAATCCTTTGCAGGAAGAATAGGGGGAAAAGACAATATATATATGACTTAAGCACATTTGTATCTAGGTGGCAAAAAAATGGCTACAAATATTTGTGATGTTTACAAAACAAGAACTTTTCTTTAAATGCTGTAAAACTAATAATTCAGAAGGCAATAAATAAATAATTGGTCTTTCTGATGTCTAAATGTCCAAGACTGTTATATTTTCCTACCTTTAAATTGCTCTCTCCAAAGAGTGAGTTTGTGCTTGACTAGAACTATAAAATTATAATACAATCACTGAGTTCCTCTATCAAAACTGCATCCTTGAACTCCAGGTGAAATAAATACAGCATGAAACAAAGTGTGAAAATGTATTTACAACCCCTACTTTTAACTGCTTCCCAATAAGATATCATACTCACACCAAGTAAGATTTGCAGGGTGACCCCCATTTGCTGAGACCTCTTAACATCACACCGTATGTAGTTAGCCTGAGACTGCTCTGATATTCACGCAATAACTGAAACTCAAGGCCTTGACAGTGGTCTTGTAGATGTTATAGTTTAGTTTCCTACATTTTTATCAAAATGTAGGGGAAAATGATGATACAGTTTCTTGATAAAACAATGCGGGGCTCATTCTCAGTGCTCCGTTTGTAAGATTGCCCACCTGCCTTTCCTGTCTCAGACTACTGACAGTCAGAAGAATGTACTGGAAACATTTTAGAAAATAATAAAAAGCACAACTAAAATAGAAAAGAAATGTGTGCAGTCTATGTGTCACAGAATCTTATACTCCAACATTAGTATCAGGACTTGAGATCTTGATGGCCTATGAAAGTCTCACCTTTAAAATTAAACACATTCATAACATTGAGAGTTTGGTAAAATAAAGGCTTTGTGATTTAAGGCAGTTAATTTAGCTTAAAGTTCAGGGAAAACCAAAACACAGAGAAGCTCCTATATGGGTGAGTACATTAAAGACCACATACTCTGAAGGAGAAAAGCTCTCAAAGAAAGGCACTCAAGAGACCACATCACCCTCAACACAGGCAGCAGAGTAAACAGATTGGAGAGAGAGCGATTATTTTCATTTCTGATACTTTATCGACAACTGTTATTTAAAAAATTACTCCTGCTTTTTAAAAAATAAAGATAGCTGAGAGGAGGCAGTCTTAAAGTATTTCCATTTGGGGAAAAGTTTCCTAATTTCTATTATACCAATAATTCTTTCCTTTTATGACTAATGTATTCCTGTCCTTTGCAGACCAGTTGCACTTTGCTCAAATAAATACAAGCTTCGCTGAAGGTTAAGCCTGGATTTCACTCACACTGCTCTACAATGTCAACGGCATAATTTGGCAGGAGACACTGATCTTCATGAGAGGGTCTGGTCGGAATTTTAAAACTAAATAAACAAGGATACGTCTGCAAATAAAACTTCAAGTGTTATAGGCATCCTGGTGAAGTTAAATGTCAGGATTCCACTAGGAGAAGGTCTTTAATAGAGCCTCCCAATAGCAAAGTATTTATTAGATTTGCAGTACTGAACCCCTGTTTTATTTCAATAAGCATACCTATATTTAAGACTTCAATTGTCTAACACTAAAGGCATTTTTCATTTAAATCAAACATTTTATGCACTCCACTAGAATTCAATTCATCATTTTGTTTTCTTTTGATATAGAAGGAGTATCAGCAAAGTTACAGTTAATTAGAAGTGGTCACTTGTCCTCGCAGGCAAGTTTTAAGTTAAAAGAAAGTGAACTAACTATAGTAAATTTTAAAATACCCTCTCAGATGAAAATTAAATAAGAACATGCTATTAATAAATAAATGCCGTTCTTAGACTAATCAGTACCTGGCACATTCAGTTTGGATAATCCATGTTTTCCTTTGTTTCTATTAAAAATCAAAAGTTCTTCGGGTACTTTCTCTTCTTAGTAAATACAGAATTAAAAGATCCTATTACATCATGGTTTGAAAAATGTAAATAGTAAAAACACATCTTTAAAATTTATTTTTATTTTAACAAAAAATAATTTTACACACAGTTTTATAATATAATCTATGTCAAAAAGAAACCAACAAATGGAGCAATACATTTCACAAGCAAGAATCCGGGAGTTATTTGAAATAAGGTACAAATTAAAGCAACAGAATGCGTAGTTCTCAATTAGACACATATCTTCCAGCCTGCCAAGAAACTTTCTCAATTGAATTAAAGATGTTTAAAAGTCTCCAAAACAATCACTACTATATATAAAAACAGAACTTCTGTGTTCATAATATTAAATTCCTTTCTACCATAATCTACCACATGAATTTTTTCCCCCAAACTCCAATAAGCCCGGCAGGTGAGGTGGGAGGAGCACACAAACCACCTGCACAGTCCTAAATGGCCTGAAGTCTTCCTCACCTACGGGAGAACCTAACAGCTGCAGTTTATATATAAAACAACTCATGTCCATTCCACATATAAAGCCTCTGAACATATTAACTTAATTTTCCAAATCCCCAATGTTAAGTTACCTGTTTCCTTAAAATTTCAATACATGGGAAAAGGAAACCAACCCACCCACAAACTCACAAATTAGTGGGTTCTTCCAAATGACTCTGGGTAACATCAGCAATGATATTACAGATTGTTTAACAACAAGAACCTATGGTATTTTACAAATAGTTATTTGGTATATCTGACAACCAAAATAGTTCTGCAAATTTGAGGACAAAGAAAACAGATTTATCTATTAGACTTCAAAGGAGAGAAGAATTAAAAGACCTGTTTGTGCCCAAGGTGACTCAGCAGAGGGACAGCAAACAGGAAACTCAGATTCCTCACGTGCAGGCTCCAACCTACAAACTTTCTGGAACCCTCCAATTTGAAACAAGGTATTCTGGGGGGTGAATTTCATGTAAACAGGAGACAAACTTCAACTGTTCATCTTAACTAAGAGAATTCCTTTAATGTATTTCCTACCTCATTTCACAAAGAGCTTGAAATGGCTTAACAAGTAGATACAATAAAACCAAAACTTAGAAATAAACAAAAAACCACAACTACGGGGGAAAAAAATACACACACAGGGAGAAAATTAAAATAAAGATTTATTGAAAAACTTGGTAAGTTCCATGTTTCACATTATCCGTAAGGACCAAGCACGAGGTCCTTCGAGCTGTTTCTCCTAACTTTTTCACTTCATGATACACACAGAAAATTGTATTTGTACATTCACTGAAAAATGGAAGAGACTAACCCTCTTCCACCCACCTCCATGCCTCTGCTCAGCTAAGGCGTCAAGTTCTCAGGGACCTGTAAGCCATTTGGACCACATCAATAAGCTGTGACACAGAGGCTGGGAAGCTTTGGCTTCAAGAAAGCAAAGGGTTCCTAGCCTTCATGTCTGAAAACTACTGCCCTCCATACTTTCTCATGAAAGGGACACTGGGTATTATGACAGACAGCTGCGTCCAGAGCAGCCATAAAGCACTTCACGTACCATGCGCCTCGGTGTGAGGAGAGGCACACAGACAGAGGCCTTTCTAGAGCTGACACACAGTGGGAAACTCTGAATTCAGAGAAGGAATCAGACCAAAAGTCACTCGTGCTATCTGCTACGAATGACCTTTCTCTCAACAGACTTTGACAAAAACTGGGAAGAAGAGAGTTCACAATTATGTGTTTCTGTGAGGACTTGAGTTCCTACACTTGAAACATTACCAGGCTGATGGTGAGAAAACTGAGACCCAACCATAACTTCAGACTGGTCAGATGCCAAGGCATCTGAGAAGCTGAGAAGATGATGAAATAGGTTATTTTACTGATATGTTAGGTATGCCTATTTATTTGTAACTGTTTTTCGAAAAAAATGTCTTGTGTTTGGCTTTGGGGACAAATTCATATGCATTCAGGAGCCAAAGTAAATTCCATTTGTCTGCCCTGGCAACAACAGGACCCACAGAGGTTTTTCCCTTCTCCACCACACCTGGCCCCCAGGCTCTGGTTCCCACAAGCCTCCCATTCACATGTTTGGCAGCCAAAATGATTTCCTGATTCTCCAAGCCCAAGGGAGAAGTGGGCAATCAAGTCTCAGCCGTGATACCCAATCCTCTCAAAGAGTAAGAAAAGTCTCCAGCACCAGCCACCCTACCTCCTGCAAGAAATTTCTCCCCATCTCTCTTTCATGATGCACTAGAACAGCACACCTAGTTAGCAACTCTGAAATAATTGAGCATGAAAATAGGAATATCTGTGTTTTTCACATGCTTTTTCTCTGTAGTGAGATGTAAATGTGGTAGTTAAAACGGGATCTATTAGAACCCCAGAACAAATCATCACTTTCATGGTTGCAACTGAAACTTCAACCCTGTACCCCTGAGGAAAATCCCACTAAGGGAAGGGTCCCAGGAAGGTAGGTTGTAAGTCATTATTATCACAGACAATTAGCAGCTGTTGTGTGAGATACTCTTTTTTGAAAGAATATATGCTATGGAAAGGCTCTAATTTCTCATTCATTCATATAAGTCAGCTAGCTTATAGGAAACTACAAAATAAGTCAGCAGTCACCCTCAAATTTTCTATGGAGGCAGGGTTTAAAATGAACTTTCCTCAGGGAGAGCACATACCCTTGACACCTCCTTCCCAAGTCATGGCACTCACCACACAAAGTGGCTGGTACCAATTCAATGTCTGCTTCCCCAATAGACTACTTCCCACCAACAAAGACAGGCACAGCCTGCCATATTCAGCCACTACATTTAAAAGATATTTTAATGGACAATAGAAGCAAATAATCTGTATGTTAAATGTGCAGAGGATCTTTTTGTTTTGTTCTGTATTTTGGATACTACTTACTAATATAAGGTCATCCTTTGTCTTGTGCTAGCCATATTATAGCCTCCAGATATATTGTACTTTTTCACTTATTTTGTAACTAATACTGCATAACCATTATTTAGGATTATATTGAGTAACCTCTTAACAAAACAACTTTCAGTAGAAAGGATTGCAAAACAATCTCTTGGAAATGCAAATCTATTTCAGGTTCTCTAACCGATTAAAATATAGCTTATTCCCTTATGCAAAGATTCTGCCTCTTTCAGGTGAAATAAAGCTTATGTTCTCGCTTAGAGGTCAGTTACTATATCGTGTGAATGCAGAAGATTCCTAGGAACATAAAGCCAATTGTGATGAATGTAGCCTTTTTTCTTTTACCTCTACATGGTAATGGAACCATCCATCAATAAAAAGTATCAAAATCATCTATAGTACAACACTTTGTTCATCTGCAAATCTCTGGCACCTAGATCAGTGACCTGTACATAGTGGAGGCACAGTAAATTGACTAGCACGCTCATTTACATCTGGACGCACTAGAACCGCTCTAAGATGACCACCCAAGACAAACTGGTCAGCAAACAGAGATGGTCACCATAAGGAACTAGGCCTACTGTACTGATATGTACATGTGGTGCATGTCTGGTCTATGAAAATTAAGTCAACTTAAGGAGGTAGTCAGTGTAGGGAGGTAGTCAGCTATGGAGGGTCCACTCTACTTACAAAGGGTCACTCTACTCAGCACTATACATACATACATAAGGCTTTATATGCGTTCATATAAACATTATGTACACAGATCATCCACAAGTTGGCTGTAATGCCACAAGATACTCTCCCAAACTCTGTACATTCAAGTCACCTAGAGATTTTATTAAATGCAGACTCTGATTCGGCAGCTCTGGGCATTTCTAATAAATACTCAGGAGATGCGGAATCTGCTGGTCCACAGACTACACTTAGCATGATAAAGTGATCCCTTTTGTACCCTCTTTCGTAAAGTCCCAAAGGCAAAGTATACAAGGAATTAGAAGGTCTTCTTTCTCAAAGTTCATGTTCAATCCTAAGGAAAATGGATGATAATGCCCTCAAGGAAACTCATCCTTATTACTTGCTGAAGCCTTCCATAAAATTAATTGAACACTAATGCCAGGTGTAGGAGCTCCAAGCAACCTTTAGCCAACCTTTAGAGAAGCAACTAGAGGCTTTTCTGTATTCTCAGGGATGTTGAAATAAAGACAACATTGGAGAATGGCACAAAATGTGTGTTCTGTGTGTATGGGGAAGGGGGTGGGTAGCAATCACGTAGGACCTCTGTCTTCATGAAGTTCCTATCAATGCTTATCTTAGGAAGATTTCTTGCTTGCTGTCCCCAAATTCCCCTCATTTCACTTCACATATATACACACACCAGATTTCTTACCGGCTCTGAGGCCGACTTCAACCTGCTGGATTATAGCCCTTCCCCACCTCTTCCAGTTAGATACTGCATCATATTTGTTGAAGGTCAAAGGACTCGTTACATCAGTTAAAAATCAGGAAAAAAAAATTAGAGAATTCCTTTTTTTCCCTATTTACCTAAACCTTCAACACTGCTGTGCCTGGAAAAAGAATGTTCACCTAGGGCATGTAACAGCATCTCCCAGAAGCAAAACCAGTAAAGGAAGAATATAGCATTCAAAATTACAGTTTTTTGACTAAAAAAGTGCCTGAATACTGGATTCAGCTTTGTGAACCATCTATTTACTACTAAATTCTGAAGAGATGCAAAGCCTCAGAGATAATTGGAAAATAATTAAAAACCATTATATCCTTAATAATTCATTTGTTCAGAAAAAGTTGAAATTATTACAGTGTGCCAGAGGCATGGACTTGAATGCATCTACCGTTTAACAAGAATTTATTTTGGCTGCACATAGTGGCATGTACTTCTGGGAGGCTTAGATCCTGGGGGGAGGTGCGCACCGCAGCAAGCTGGCAGTGAATGAGTCCAAACAACAAGCCTATGTAGATTTTAATTAGGATATGACGAGAAGGGACTAAGGGAAATGTTTAATACAACTGATAATTAATTTAAATAATGATGTTACAATAAAATAAATGAGAACTAAGATTTCTCAAATGTCATTAATTTTAAAAATGAAACACTAAAAAGAAATTTTCCTATTTTAGGAGCTAACTCTTTTCCTTGTGAGGGAAAACTTCTTAGTGGAACAGTCTTAGACTCACTCATCTATTTTTTTAAAGTATATCTGAAAGATTTATTATTTATCAGTACAAAGACCTATTTCTGAGGTAAGATCTTGAGAAAAGACAGTGACTTCTAATTCAAATGTTTTAATCCTAAGCAAAAACTCTGGAGAACTGAATGCTGAATGTCTTGAAATCTGAATTAATAATGTAACAATAATGCAAGGACAAATTTACTTCACAAATGTAATCACTGGAGAAAACCCAACGTCTAAGGGCACACTCCACAAAATAGCTACACAGAAAAGTGGAAAGGACAGGGAGACTGCTGTAATCAGACAGCCCACGTGCTACAGTCCTCCTTCCATGAGCTTATTCAGAACTATGAATACACAGTCAATTTCTGAAAAATTTTCTTACTTTACATCGTGAAAGCCTTAGAAAAATCTAAAATGGTTAAATACTTTGCATTGTAATGAAAATCCCAACCTTAGTCTTCTTTACTCAAGAAAAAAAGAGAAGACAACCAGGCAAGGAAGGGGGCTAGGGTAGGGTGCAGGTCTGGGTTTTCAAAGCAGAGACGCAGATACTCACATGGCATGGCGTGGTATATGCTTGGCCAGTACTGTCCACTGTCTCTCTTTAACCAAACACGAACTGTCCTACAAGAGAAGAAAATGTGTGCATGAAGTCACATTACGTGTTGTCACAGGGAAACACTGCTATAGATACAAAGAAAGCAAACCTTCTAACATTAAGTGTGTATGTTATGTCTTAACTACAATACGTTAATCATATATGGGATACATATACATACAATATATACCTCCTGAAAGAGCCAATATTCCTGAAATTTAAGATCTCTTTAGAATTACATATATTTATTTAGAAATACATTCTTTAAATATATCCTCATATATATATTTACCTCATGTTAGTGCTTGAAAACTACTGGCTTTCATTGTTATTGTTTTGCCTTTCCAAGCATCTAACATTTGCCTTAGACTGCTGGAAGCACTTGTCCACTTGGGAACTAATAGGTTTTACTAGTGAATAAAGTACAAAGAGATGAAATGAAGTAACATGCACACAAATGACGTAAGGTCACAGTCTTGCAAACCATGCCATTATCTTGAGGTACAGTTTTTCCAAACACGGTCAAAAACTGGTAAGCTCTGAGACTCAGACTGTGTAAGCTAGTGGGGCAGCAGATGGTGACGCTTTGGCAAAGGCTGTGCATGAAGTTCCAGGCCCATAGCTGCAAGAGACCAGGCACCCAGGAGATCTCAGAAAGCAGAAGCCAAAGAGACTAAACCCTCCAGGGAGCACCACTATGTTCTGACCAACCAGAAAGGCCAGACCACAAGTAACTCCAGCCACAGTGTCATGAGCACTTGCCAGCAAGGCAAACACAACTAAGAGGTTAAAAGATACCACACAGGAGATCGGAAGAAAGAGTGAACATCAGAGGAAAATGCTCAGTTTCCCACTGCCAGAAGATACGCCACACACCACACACCACCCCACACCCACAAGCCATCCTGGTGTAAAAAGCAGACTGAGAAACTGAGCATTTTTATCTCAGAGAGAGTTGGATACTACCCAAAGAGACTACTTAAGTCATCGTATTGAACTAAGTCTCAAATTGTATTAGATATCCCTGCCCTACAGCTAATCAATGGTTCGCTTACAAATAAGTAGTTCAAAAAAGATTAGGGCATTACTTCATTATGTTGCCATCTTTTTTACACAGTCACAAGTTGTAATGACATGTAGTGATATCATTACGTGTACATGAAAATTTCAGTCATCACAATCACCTATGCCTATTTGTAAGGGAGACAGGTAATGATGGTAAATAACCTATAAGAAGTAGCTCTATACACACACTGCTCACACATACATATGCATTCACTCTTCTCTTAAACTAGATCTTTTTACAATATATGGCAATACGACATTGTGATACTGAGATACTATCTCAATAATAATCAATACAGAACTGACAACACAATAGATAGTGGAGTAGGACACTCCTGGCATTAGTCCCTCTACTAAATCACCTACTGAGGTGGTCAGAACTGTTAGCTCAGCTCCATGCCAGGCAGTCACGGAGACCACGACTAAGGTCTCTTGAGGGCCTACTGGTGTCAGAGTGGGAACTTCGCCTTTTACAATTTAGGGATGTATGTTTTCTCTGGTGGTTCCCTGAGGGACTAGAACAGACGCTGGCTATTACTTCAACACCTTGGGGGTAAAGAGCTTCCTAGTGTCTTTCAAAGAAATTTAAAGAAATGGAAATTGTTTTCCTTACTGGATCTAAGCATTTAAAAAAAAATCATTGGCTGCCCTTGCAGATAAAAGAAACTTCAGCGATCACATACAACAAAGAATATAGTATTTGCAAGAATACTTTAGAAAAATCACTGAATAAAGAAGTAGGTGACTATAGTTTCCAACAAGTAATAATGGCGATCCCTGAGGAGGAAGAAGAATTTCATTTCCAGAATTACTAAAGTACAATATTCAAAACATCCAGTCTTAACAGAAAATTAAAAAATATACAAAGAAACAGGAAAATGTGGCCTATTCACAGAAAAAAAATATTGACAGAAACATTCACAAAGTAGCCCAAACTTTAGGCTGATTAGACAAAGACTTTAAATTAACTGTCTTAAATGTGCTCAAAGACTTGAAGAAACTATAGACTAAAGAACTAAAGTAAATTAGGACAAGGATGTATGAACAAAAAGGGAAGACCAAGAAAGACATAGAAATTACAAAAGGGAATCAAACGTAAATCCTAGAGCTAAAAAGTACAATAGCTAAAATGAAAAATTCACTAGAGAAATTCAACAGCAGTTTGAACAGGCAGAAGAATCAGCAAACTCAAAAAGATAAGATAATTACAATTACCCAATCTAAGGAGAAAAAAGCATGAATAAAAAAAATAAACAGAGCCTGACAGGCCTGTGGGACACCATCAAGTGTGTCAACGCATGCAGTGTGGTAGTCCCATAGTAAAAGAAAAGGAAGGATGCAGAAAAAAATATGACGAACAATGGCCAAAACGTCCCCAATTTGATGAAATATATCGATTTACATATCACAAAAATTCAATGAAATCCAAGCAGAATAAAGTCAAGGAGACCCCTGTCTAGACCCAAAAGCCAGAAAGAAGGCAGGGGAGGGGGGAGGCAAGATGGCTGACTGGAGCCAGCTTTCCACAGAGGTTCCTGTCCAGAAGGAGAGTTAAAGAACAGAAGTTTAGCAAGTAAGCTAATGGTTTGGAGCTGAGCCAAGACAGAAGGTTGAAGAACACACAACAACCCTGCTGAGGTGAGCTGTGAGCCCAAGGAAACAAACAAAAGGTACAAAATCCATCACCAATTGGGTGGGAGTCCACTCCCCCATGAGAAGGGCTCACAGTATATACTTTCTACAAACAAGAGAGCAAAGTTTAAACATCTCCCATTTTATTCCATGGGAGAGACCCTCTAAAAACCGGACCTCCTTCCCCTACTAGGGTGGCATAAAACTGTATATATTCTCTACCTGCAATTCTGAACTCCCAGCACTCCCCTCCACTCTCATCCTGAGGTGGTTTGAAAGCCTGTTCCCCCATGGAGTCCAGATTCTTGGGCATTTTCTCGAGAGGTGTGGACAGAGCCAGGGCTGCTGCTGGTCTGTGCTGATTTTGTGGCATAGTACAAGAGTAAGGAGAAGATGGTTAACTGAGAGGGAACCATACAGGAGTGGCAGTGCCCTGAGGCACAGAGCAGCAGCCGCAGTAGCAGGAATGATGGGGCTCATGCCCTATCCCTGTCATCTCCAGGGATATTCCAGACAGACACTCCCTGTCTCTTTGGGCAAGCAGAGGAAGCCGGGCATCTTCTCCAGTGGCAGCCACTGGCAAAACAGATCTGGGACAGAAACGCAGGCCCCAAGAGTAAAGAATATGCCTGAGGTGGTACCAGACTGGATGGAGTGTGAGGCCAAATAGGCGTGCGCAAAGAGATGGCAGACTCCCAGGGAGGGGCTGACCTAGAGGACTGCTATATTGAGCCTAAGATGCACCCAGTCCTTAGGGGATCACAGCTGAGACAAAGGTGGGCAGGCAGAGGCTGGAACTGACATCTGAGTGTGAGTGCTAACTGCACCTGCCCCAAGACTGAACAGCACAGACCAGGGCTGAAATGTAGTTTCTGTGGCTTCAAACAGTATCTGATCTGCAGGGGAATATAGCAGGGATAGAAACAAATTCTGCAAAGTTGTTGTTCTGTCAGAAACATCAATCGGGGCAGAATTGGAACTGAGTGAACCGTCCCAGCCTCCATTAAGCACCAGAGGTTGTCAGGGCCCACCTGCACTGCCAGAGGATAGTGCTGCAGAGAGCAGCAGCCTGGCTGAGGAGACATAGATCTCCCTCTGACTTAGGCAGGTGCAAACCCCTGGAGCATCTGCTCACTGGAGGGAACTAGGTCAGAGCCCTGTGGGGTTATCAGTGACTAGGTATGACAGAGGCTCAAGGGAGGGAAGGAGGCATCAACCTTCCCTCCCAGACTAATTTATTTGCTGGGTGGGTCCTTCTGACCACACGGAGCACCGGAGCAAGTCATACATGAGCTGCCAGCAGACTCCTGCTATCTAGTTGCCGAAGACCTTTTGAACTCTCCTACTTGAGTCTGGTGTTGACTGGGACAATTGATTTGGACCCCTTGAACTGGGCCAATTGCCTGAAGAATATCCAAAGTGGTACCCTGGGTGTGTGGTTGTGGGATGGTTTGATTTTCCTTTTCCAATTGTTGCCTGTGGGGGGCAGAGTGACTTAATTGATGGTATTTCTCCACAGCTGAGACTTCAATCCAGAGTAACTGATTCATTAGGGTAGGACAGAGACCAGCAGAAAACAAGACAGAGCCAATTAGCTCCACCACACCAACCAGGCCCACAGTGTCTCAGGCCGTAGCACTGTACGGGTCCTTGGCAAAACTCTAGGGGAAAAGGTACTGACACCAGACCCAGCTATTGGGCAAAGGACTGGTTAATCATTACTCCAGGAGCCCCCCACTCAAAATCTCCTTATCTGCTCATCTAGCCAAATGGAGTAAAATTATCATGGGGCAGAATCAGTGGAAAAACTCCAGTAACATGGAATAACCAGAGTAGATCAACCCCCCCACGGTAGGATATGGCAGACACAACTGAAGATCCCATTCATAAACAGATGGCTGAGATTTCAGAAATTTAATTCAGAGTTTAGATTGCAAATAAGAATAATAGAATAGAGGTAAAGTTGGAATTAGAAATTCAAGGAGCATTTCAAAAGTTGTCTCCAGAATTCAACAAATTCAAAGACAAAATCACCAAAGATTTTGGCACATTGAGACAAGAATTTGCAGCCCGCAAAGATCTGAGAAATATAGTAGAATCCCTCAGTAGTAGAATGGAGCAAGCAGATGAAAGGATTTCTGACATTGAAGACAAAGCTTTTGAATGCTCCCAAACTCTCAAAGAGGAAGATAAATGGAGAGCAAAAATGGATCATTCTCCCAGAGAGCTCTGGGATAATTGGAAGAAAACTAATATTCGCCTTATAGGAATCCCTGAAGGTGACGGAGTTGCTTTGCAAAGCACCAAGGCTCTTCATCGTGAGATTATGAAAGAGAACTTTGCAGACATACCAAGAGATTCTGAAATTCAGATAGCAGACAGTTTCAGAACCCCAGCATGACTCAACCGGAAGAAAACATCCCCCAGGCACCTCATAATTAAATTCACTAAAGTTAATATGAGAGAGAAAATAACGAAAGCAGCCAGATTTAAGAAAACCATAACCTACAAGGAGAAGGATATTAGAATAACTGCAGATCTCTCTGCTGAAACCTTTCAGACTAGAAGAGGGTGGTGACTGACTTTTAATCTCCTAAAACAAAATAACTTTCAACCCAGGGTTCTGTATTCAGCTAAACTAAGTTTCATTTATGATGGAGAAATTAAATACTTTAATGACATTCACATGCTGAAGAAATTTGCCATAACTAAACCAGACCTCCAGGATATTCTCCATAATGACCAGCACAATCCTCCACCACAAAAGTAAATTCACTCAGAAACTTTTGATCAAATTCCAACTTCCACAGTAGCAAAAGGATTAAAAATGTCCATTGGACTTTTGAAAAATGTGATACCCAAAATTTTACCAGGCTTATCAATATTTGCAATG
>CAUYQV010082828.1:0-54688 GCA_963574575.1 Galagoides demidoff | reverse complement strand
TTTTTTTTTTGAGACGGAGCCTCAAGCTATCCCCCTGGGTAGAGTGCCATGGCATCACAGCTCATAGCAACCTCCAACTCCTGGGCTCAAGCGAGTCTCCTGCCTCTGCCTCCCAAGCATCTGGGACCACAGGTGCCCGCCACAACGCCCGGACATTTTTTTTTTTTTTTGGTTGCAGCCATCGTTGTTTGGCGGGCCGGGCTGGGGATCCAAACCCGCCACCTTAGGTGTATGTGGCTGGCGCCCTAGCCAATTGAGCCACAGGCGCCGAGCCTCAAGTACAATTCTTATCACATGCATGGCATGAATGTGACTTAGTACCTATGATGTAGCTTTTGGTCACTTGGCAGAGGTGGCATTTGTCAGGTCTCTCCACAATAAAGTTACCCCTACCCTTTGGAAAAAAAGTCACTATGTACAGCCCACACTAAGGATCAGAGAGTTAAACTACACTCTTAAGGGCAGAATAGTTACATATCTTATCTGGAATTCTTCTACATAGAGATTTGTCTTTAATCTCCCATTTATTTATGTGATCATTTATTCATGTCAGTTTAGACTCATGGATATTGGCTCATACTTTATTTTGTTGCTTACATTTTTCAGTTTTGGCCATTGGTTCCTTTTTCATTTGGTCCTTGTGTCCTTTGTCTTACCCTCATCTTGTGTGTGTATGTTCTTTTTTTTTTTTTTTTGTGAGCACTTTCTTACTTTCTAGCACTACGGGATGCTCTAGTGCTCATCTTATATATTTCTTTTTCCAGTCTTAGAATCATCCACTTCTCTGAGGATCCCTGGTTCCCTTCATTGGAAAACTGTATTAGGAACTAAGAATAGGGCAGGTATACTTGTTGCTACCAGGAAGTCATTGCTTCCAGGACCTCTCAGCTGACAGTAAGGAAATACATGTGTGTGCACTAATCTGTGGTTATACGTAAGTATTTCTGTACATAATCACCTGTATCTATATTAAATGGAACATGAGTTCATGTTTATGTCTTTAACACTAATCTGTTATTACATGGATCATTCTCATTTCCTTCCCTTGCTTGTCTGTAGCTTTTCACCCAAAAAGAGAGAAACCCAGCTCCCACCATCTGCTATCTATTCATTTACTTGTGCAATTCCAACATGCATACTTGAGTCAGTTTTGATAATTTATGTCTTTCTACTCTCGTATTCCATCAAAGCTGCTGAATTCTTTCATGGGAAGTTCACGATATTTGCTTATGATACTTGTAATGTATGTGGGGTCTATAGTGATGGCTCCTCTCTCCTCCACAGGATTGATAATTTGTGTCCTCTCTGTTTTCTTTTTGATCAAGTGCAAGTGAGGTTTAGGTCAAGAATTGGATTTCACCAGGGTTGGGGTTTTGGTAACTGATAAAATGAGAGAAGCATAAGAAGGTTGAAGAGGTGTGTGTGGGGATATGTATGTATGTAGTGAGGGAGATGAAGGCGTGAAGGGGTAAGGACCAGCAGAGTGGTGATGAGGATAAATGTTTGTGGCTCTAGGGTGGTCATATTGGTGGGACTAGTACTAACCTGCATGAGATGGAAAGATATGAGGCTGTGGATGAGGGAAGGGTGCTTGAATAAAATACTCTGAAGAATGTGTGTTTAATGAAAATGATGAGAAAATCGGCTCAGCACCTGTAGCTCAGTGGTTAGGGCACTGGGCACATACACCAGAGCTAGTGGGTTCAAACCTGGCCTGGATCTGCTAAACAACAATGACAACTACAACAAGAAAGTAGCTGGGCATTGTGGCAGGTGCCTGTAGTCCAGCTACTTGGGAGGCTGAGGCAAGAGAATTGCTTGAGCCCAAGAGTTTGAGGTTGCTATGAGCTGAGACGCTATAGCACTCTACCAAGGGCAACAAAGTGAGACTCTGTCTCAATTTAAAATATATATATATATATATATATATGAGAGAGAGAGAGAAAATCTAGGATCTGTCCAGGAAGATAAGGTGCTAAGGGATGGTTTGCTACATAAGAGGAGAAGAGAAGGCAAAGGAACTAAGAACTCAGCTGGTACTGAGCTGGTATATCTATTCTAGGCACTGTCCATGGAGACAGATAACACACACACATAACTGCAGACTCTGGTGTGGATGTAAAAAGTGCTGGATATGGTATGGTTTGGATCTTAACTTTGCCACTTGCCAGTAGGGTGAACTTGAGCAAGTTACTTAACTTAATTTATCTGAGTTTCAACTTTGTTGTCTATAAATTGGGAACCTAACACAGTAAACTCCCTGTTATCTGGAACTCAAGAAACCAGAACATGACTGCCCCCTGTCTCCCCAAAAGGATTAATCTTGGTGCCCGTGCTGTCAGTGAGCTGATGCTTCATGGGTCACTCCTGTGACTCCCATCTCCCGTGTGTTCTCTGTAATAATTTTAAGTGTTGATGTATATTCCTTGAAGTTAAAAAAATATGGTAGTGAAATTGAAAAATGTATTTAACTAAAATTTTACACCACATTTACAAAGCTGTTTTCTAATATAGTAAGACTGTATTATAGTAAGCGAAGTTTGTCTTTTTTTGTCTTAATTTGCAATACTACTATCAAGTCAACATAGAGTTACAGTATGGTATGGTATAGTAGCAGGTAGATAATTAGTTAGGCTTATTTTTAATAGTCACTCTCAAGTAACCTGAAACTACATTTATCTGGCATCTACCAATCCCCATGGGTGCCAAACAATGGGGAGAAAACTGTACCCGTCTCATAGGGTTGATGGCCACATTAAATGAGGTAAAATACCCTATGTGATTCCTGGCACAGAGTCAGAGCTAAAAATACTTGACTTCTCCAGTAACAATAATTAAGAATTTTTTGATGCATTTCTTTTCTATCTTCTACTTGTGTCTATTTTCATAACAGACATATAGGTAAACTAGTACTTTGTATATCATTTTGCAACAATGTTTCCTATTTACTATTTCTTAGCATGGCAAAGCAATCTGATGAAATTAGATTAAATTAAAACTCATGGTTTTTGATGCTGGGGTTTGCCTTGAAGTATTTGTATGCGTTTCCTAGGGTTGCTGTAACAAAGTGCCACAAACTGTGTGGCCAAATCATAGCAATTTAATCTCTTACAGTTCTGGAGCCCAGAAGTCTGAAATCCAGGTGTCATAAAGTTTTCCTCTGAGACTCTGAATGGAATCCTTTTTCACCTTTCTTACTTCTGGTGTTTCCACCAACCCTGGGCATTCCTTTTCTTATGGGGATGCCAGGCATATCGGACTAGGGGCCACCTTCCTCCACTGTGATCTCATCTGAATTAACTACATCTACAATGACCCCTGTTTTCAAATAAAGTCACATTCTGAGGTCCTGGAAGTTAGGACATAAACATTTCATTCTGAGAGACACAATTCAACCCATAGCCGTTTTCTACCAAAAATAAAAATGAAAATTTGAGTGAAAATTGATGATGTAAGGTTGTCAAAATATTAATAATTGTTGAATTTGGTGTGACCACCTGGGTTTTATCACATAATGCTCTTTGTTCATATATGTTTGAAAAATTCTATGGTTAAAAAAAGGGGGGGGGGGTTGTTTGTTTGTTTGTTTGTGTGAAACATAGTCTCACTCTGTTGCCCAGGCTAGAGTGGTGTGGTGTCAGCCAGGCTCAAACTTAAAAATTCCAGTGATCCTTCTGTCTCAGCCTCCTGAGTAGCCAGGACTACATGTGCACACCACAATACCTGACTAATTTTTCTGTTTTTAGTAGAGACAGGGTCTTGCTCTTGTGCAGGCTGGTCTTGAACTCCTGAGCTCAAGTGATCTTCCCACCTAAGATTATAGGCATGAGTCACTGTGCCTGGCTAAAAGTGTTTTGTTTTGTTTAAATCATGCCTTCCATGAACATTTAGTAGGTTAGAAAATGTTAGGTGCAAAGGTGATATGCAAACTATGCTTGTGATAAAAGCCTATATGAAAGAAATAACCCAAAAACGTTCAGGGCCTTTTTCTCCAGGGATTTTGAGAACTTGTTTTCTTCCTTTTACTTTTTGTTTTTCTGTATTTTACAAAATTCTCGTACTGGATATAGATGATTTATATAATAATAAAATAATGTTTCAAAATGTCAAACCACCTCTCCACTCATCTGTGGAACAAACAGATCTCTCCCGAGCCTGCCACCTGCCCTGATAGGCCCATCCCTTCCTGGAAATCAGATGCAAGAGACACAGGCCCTGCCTCAGGAGCCCACAGTCCCAGCAGAAGCCCAAGCCACACCCAGACAGTGACAACCTAAGTTTCTGCCAAAGCTCAGTAAGTCTCAGTAGATTTAAATGACTGCAGTGAGGGCTGCAGAAAACAGAGCTCTCCTCGGGATATTTGAAATTATTAATGGTTTTGAGAAAAAGCAACCCAGAGGCCAGCAACCCACAGGAGTTCAATGAGTAGGCCAGGGATGGGCTTGCTATCAAAGAGGGAGATGTGGCCAAACACTGAGCTTAGTACAGCTGACACAGTCTGGTGAGCTCCTTGCCCTGGGGGAGGGAGAGAGGAAGCTGCTCCAGCCTCTGGGCAAAAGCAGCAAAGCTGGTTACTGGGACTTTGAGGTGGTGAGGGGCTGCTCAGGGCACTGGGAGCACTGAGGGTGGGAGGGCAGAGTCCAGGGCAGCTTAGGGAGCACTGGCAGTGGCCCTGCCCTGGAGCTCCCAGCTGGGACAGCTGCTACTGTGTGTCTCTGGGCAGTCTGCATCTCCTTCCAGCACCATTTTTCTTCTGTGAACTGGGGTTGATAATGCCTGTCTCATGAGACTGCTGTGAGGATGCAAGGGGCTACATTTGGCAGTGAAGACAAAGATGATGGCGAAGAGGAAGATGATGAAGATGAAGGTGGCAACGACAAGGAGAGAAGAAGACAGTTGGATGGGAGGGTGCAGGATGCTAGGAGGGTGATGGGGTGGCCAGGTGGCCTGAGTCCGGCAGTCAGGCCAGCAATCTGCACTTGATTTGGGAGGACAGTTCTGGAAGGTATCTCATAAGAAGCGCTGCTCCTTGAAGACTGGGCAGATAGGTTAGAGGTGAGCTGAATTTTGATTGGGTTGAGTTAAAATGAACTGAGATAAATTTGGATTCCTATTGAGTTGGATCTAGAATGAACCGAAATGGAGCAAACTGAACTAAATTAAATTTGAGCTGAGTCAGCCTAGCTTGGGCTGGATGGATTTGTTTAGATGGGAGCCTTAGATTTGAATTTGGACTCTGACAATGTTCCAAACTTTAGTGACCCTCAGCTGTGCAGAAGCCCATGCACCCTGACATGGTGGCCCTGAGGTGGTTGTAGATTGGGGATGTGCTGCCAACCTCCCTTCTGTCCCCTACCTGATGCTCAAGTTTCATGGGCTTGGTGAGGAGCCCACATTTGACTGTCTGTAGGCAGAGAGGTCAGTGTGCTTGCATGGGGAGTGTGTGGGTTGGGGTGGGATGTGGATATGGGTGTATTTCTCTGTGGTAGAGGCTTGTGCCTTCTCCCTGGGGGCACAAGCACCAGGGACTCTGCATATGAGAGGAACGTGCCATTCCTCTCCCCCTGGCCCAGTCTACAGGCCCCTGTTTCCATGGCTTAGGCTCTTTCAGTGCATCCTTTAAAAGGGATTTCTAGAGGAATCTCTGAAGGAAGCTTTAGGACTCAATGGTCACAATTAGTGTGTGCTTGAATACCCCCAGAGACAGAGTGCTCACTGCCTCTCACAGCCAAATCTGTGTCCCTGTCACTACCTTGCTCTGGTCCTAGTTCAGCTCCTAGACTCATACAGAACCTGTCCCCACTGGGAGTGGATCCTGCACATGCTGGGGCTCAGCCCCTGGGTGAGTGGGATACCATTTCCACCCAGCTCCCTCCTTGGTCCTCTTGGGCTGGCAGCCACAGAGGGTGGTGGGCCTGGCTGCCCTACACCTGCTGGGCCTAGAAGGCTGTGTCCAGTCACTTGGCTCCTCATCCAGCCCATTTCCTTCTTGAAAAATTCAGATGGAGGGTGGTGATGCTCACCAGGAAGCTTGGGAGGAGGAGAAAGGAGCAGGCAGGCCAAGTGGGAGCCAGGAAGGTGAGCAATCCTTATAGTTCTGGCCCCTCCCATGGGCAGCGAAGGAGGCACCTTCTCCTCCTGCAGGGACCGGTAGGAAGGTAGAGAGGTGGGAGGGAGGACTTGGGAGGATCAGGGCTTGGCTGCTAGGGGCTGTCTGTGGGAGGCTGGGTCCTGGAACCTCCTCTGCATAGCACAGGCCCCTCCCATCTCTGCCTGGAGCCCACTATCCCCTGTGAAAGCTACGATGCCGCTCAGGTTGCTATAGAGACAGGCAAGTCTCGGGCTTTCACAGCCTTGGGCAATCCTGCCCCTCCAGGACTCCTTCCACCTGGGGGGCTCTTGGTGGGACAAGAGAAGCTCCTGGGTCTCCTTTGCCTCCCTGTAGACCTCCTTCCTTCCTGGGGCTCCCCAGTCTAATGCTGACATGACTGAAGCTGCAGGGCTGAGGTGTGGAGGGCAGAGGCAAGGCCTCATCCCAGATTGGGGAACAGCCCTGACAACCTGGAGAGGTCTGCACCTACACTGGGAATAGCAAAGTCTGTCCAAACACCATGGGGAAGGCACCCAGGGCTGGACATTGGCAATAAGCACCTGGAGACAGGAGTTACCAATCACCAGGTGAAGGTGGAGACAGGTGGGCATGGGGCAGAGGGTGGGCTGAGGAGCTCATTGTAGAGGCTCCCAGGGCCGAGGTTGGACTGAGGAGAGGATCTGGGGGCATTACTGTCCCATTAAAGAAAGGGTTCAGGCAGGGGCATCTTCAGCAAATCTGGGAGGTAAAGATGATGACCCAGGGTTTCCTGCAGGTGGTGAAGTCATAGTGCTCACTGGTGGAGCTCTCTCATGGCACTATCTCATGGTGATCTCTTGTGATGCTCCCTCATGGTGCTCACTCATGGTGCTCTTGTGGTCTTCTCATTATGCTCTCTGCTGGTGCTCTCATGGTGCTTTCTCATGGTGATCTCATGTTATTCTCTTGTGGTGCTCTCTTGTGGAACTTTCTTGTGGTGCTCTCATGTGTGCTCTCTCATCATGCTCTCATGGTGCTCACTCGTGGTGCTCTCTCAGGGTGCCCTCTCCTGATGTTCTCACAGCGCTCTCATGCTCTTTTGTGGTTTCTTGTGGTACTCTCATAGTGCTCTCTCATAGTACTCTCTCATGATGCTTTCATGGTGCTCTAATGGAGCTCCCATGGTGCTTTCTCGTGGTGCTCTAATGGACCACTCATGGTGCTTTCTTGTAGTGCTTTTATGGTGCTCTCATGGTGCTCTCTTATGGTGTTCTCTCATGGTGTTCTCATGGTGCTCTTGTTGTGCTCTATCATGGTGCTCTCATGATGCTCTCGTGGTACATTCTTAACTCTCTCATGGTGCTCTCATAGTCATCTCTCAGTATTTTCTTGTGATGCTCTCTTGTGGAGCTATCTGTGGAGCTTTCTGTGGTGCGTTTGTGGTGCTCTCTTGTGGTGCTTTCATGATGTGCTTGTGGTGCTCTTTCATGATGTTCTCAGGTGCTGTTGTGATGTTCTCTCATGGTGCTCTCATAGTGCTCTCTGGTAGCTCTGGTGGTGCTCTCTCATGGTGCTCTGTGGTGGCTCTAGTGCTCTCTCATGGTGCTGTCTCATGGGGCTCTCTTATGGTGCTCTCATGGCACTCTCATGGTGCTCTTATGATGCCCTCACAGTGCTCTCATGGTTCTCTCTCGTGGTGCTCTTGTGGTCTCTCTTGTGATGCTCTCAGATGCTCTCATGGTGCTCTTTCATTGTGCTCTCAGGTGCTTTTGTGGTGCATTCTTGTGGTGCTCTCTCATGGTGCTCTCATGATGCTCTTGTGCTCTCGTGGTATTCTCTCGTGGTGCTTTCATGGTGCTCTCTTGTGCTCTCATGGCATTCTCATGGTGCTTTCTCATGGCGTTTTCATGGCATTCTCATGGTGCTCTCTTACGGTGCTCTTTTGGTGCTTTTATGATGCTCTTGTAGTGCTCTCTCATGGTGTTCTGATGGTGCTCTCATGGTGCTCTCTTGTGGTGGTCTCTCATGGTGCTCTCTCATGGCCTTCTCATGGCGTTCTCTTGGTGCTGTCTTGTGGTGCTTTCATGGTGCCCTCATGATGCTCTCTTGCGGTGGTCTCTCATGGTGCTCTCCTGTGCTCTCATGGCATTCTCATGGTACTCTCTCATGGCGTTTTCATGGTGCTCTCATGGTACTCTCTCATGGTATTTTCATGGTGCCCTCACAGTGCTCTTTTGGTGCTCTTATGATGCTCTCATAGTGCTCTCTTGCAGTGCTCTCTCATGGTATTCTCATGGTGCTCTTGTGATGCTCTCATGGTGCTCTCTCATGGTTCTTTCTCAAGGTTCTCTATGGTGGTACTTTCATGACTGAGGGATGTGGGAAGGCTGTGCCTCCACCACTCACATATGTGACTCCCAAGACACCTCTCCTATGACTCACAGGCCTCCTCCTTCCCTCTGAGTCCCTCTGAGCCCTGGCTCAAGTCCCCCTCTGCCTGTGCTTGGCAAGGAGAACCCCAAAAAAGGGAGGGGTGGAGGGAGGAGCACGTGATTCTGCAGGGTGAATGTTAGACACAGGACATTTGTCATAGCTGTAGAGGGGAGAGAGGGGCCCACCTGCCCCATGTGGGCTTCAGCAATAATAATGTGCCCATGTGGGCTTGTCAGTCTTATAGGTTTTCCATACCACAGTGCAAGGTCACTAATAGCATGAGCAGGGGTGTGGGGGGTGAGTGCATGGGAGGGTTGTACTGTGCTCTATGCCTAATTTTTCTATAAACCTGGAACAGTAAAGTCTATTAATTAAGAAAGAGATAGAGGAGGGATGAGGTGGCCAGGCAAGAAAGAGGTGGCTCTGGAGGGAGGTGGTTGATTGGGAGCCGCTCCCACCTCAAGGCCCTTGCAGCTTGCTCCTGGTCCTCTGAAAGTAACACAGGCTGCAAAGTAATAGCAATAGAGGCAGTAGCAAGGTGGGTGCAGCTGCTTTCCAGAATATTCTGACCAGAGCTCCAGACCCCACAGGCCACCAGAGGCCCCACCCAGGCTCATCAGCCAGAAGGCAGTTGAACCCTCTGCTCATTGGTATGGGGGCCTTCTGCAGCTACTAAGGGGTCAGGTCTCGGGGGCAGGAAGGGGCTTAGGCAGAGCTTCCCCCCAGTGTGGAGGGCACTGGGGACCTGGCAGGGTCTCATAGCACCAGGCAGCTCCTCATGCAAATCTAACTGCCTACTTAGGCCTAGAGAGAAGGGCCACCATGCCAGCTGCAGGAAAGGCTAGAAGCTGACATGGGGCTCTTCCTTTGGAAGCCCCTGGGCCTCTCCTGCCTCCTTGGGACCAGCTGAGGAAAGGAGCCACCTGTCAGAGCAGTTACAAAGTACAAAGGCACCTATGATTTCAGGTTTCTTTAAATGCACGGAGGGACTCAGAGGAAGTGGGCTGCATTTTTCTCTAATGTGTAATTCTTTCAACTTCACTTTTCCCCTCTTCCCTGTAATTATCCCATCGGTGGGTGAAAATAAACCTCTGTAAGGAGACAGCCTCCCAGAAGAAGGCGTCTTGCAGGAGCTGTGGGAGCCAGCAGAGTGGAAAGCCACTTCTCACAGCCTTACAGATTTCTCCTCACCCTCTGCGCTTTGCAGGAAACTCATAGGGTGACCAGTGGTCATGGTTTGCCCAGGACTATTGTGGTTTTAGCACAGGAAGTTCCATGTCCCAGGCAAACGTGAGAGTTCGTCATCCTTTGTGCATGCTCCTAAGAGCATTTGGGCTTTATGAGACAGCTGGCAGGGACCACATGCCCAGAGTTCAGCCTCTTCCTGGGATCCTGCTTCCTGGGATGCAGTGTTTGTTACCACCTCCCTTACTTGAAAGTCCTGGGCCTCCCCTCAATATCCCCTGGGGAAGCCCACCCCGGCCAGCTCTCTGTTCTATACTGAGTTTCCTCCAGTGCGCCCCAAACATGTAATGCATGAAACTTGGACCACAGAGGGTCCCAAATAGCCAAGCTGCCTAGACAGTGAAGGATTGTGCTCTCTGCTTTCATTTTCCCATCTGTAAGGTGGGAATCATCATAAAATCCAGCTGTGAGGTTTCTGCAAGGATAAAGCTAAATGAATAATGGAGGTGCTTAGGTGCAGTGCTTGTCACCTAACAGATTATCAGTAAACATCACTATTTCTATCATCTCAACATGTTAAATGTCACTTAATTCCCATAACCTCCTAGAGAAATCTTGTTACTGGAATCTGAATTTTACAAATGGGACTCAGAGAAATAAAAGAACTTGCTAGAAACATCAGATCAGTCAGTGCCCATGGCTGGATTCGCCTTCGACCCACAGACTGCAAAATGGGGCGCCCTTCTCCACTGAGGCTCCCCTCACGTGGGTGGTGACTATATGTAATCATCCTGGATTGATATTTCTGGCAAATCAAAAACCCAGCACAGCCCCACACTTAAGCTCTTAGAAATGTCTCCTAACAGAGCTGATTAAAGGAATAGACACCAGTGGATTGGAACCGGAGAGAATTTATGTTGCTGTGTAGTGGCTAGGTTGTCTATGCGTTACTTAGCTCTTAAACAAGGAAGGATGCTTTGGGGAAAATATTAATTATTTCCCCTTTTCCTGACTGTACTCTTAAATGCCACTCTGAGAAGGTGGGGACAGAGTCTCCTGGGGTGGCAGGTGGAGGCTGTTCTCACACTAAGCTGGTCAAGCCACCCAGAGTTCCTGCAGGGCAGTGAGGTCACTTTGCCTGCTTAGTGGGGCCATCTCTCTGCCTCTCCTCTGGCCAGCCCCCTCTCTCTTCCAGGAACACATTGTCTCTCTGTGCTGCAAACACCCAACCGAGTCTTAAACTGTTCTTCATTTCTCAAAGACAGTTAGCTCTAGGCTCCCTGCCATGAATGTTGGGGACAGTGATGCCCACAGGACAGTCCTCCCAGAGATCCCTGACCATTCCTCTTCCAGTGACATGTCCTCCACCCTAAATTCACCACTGCCACCAATCTGCATTTCAGGTCCCCAGCTCTCTCGCACACATTCCAGCTGTCCATCTTCAAGGCTCACCTGGCACCTGTTCACTGCAACTTCTTCTTCTGTGTAATCTCCCCATGACTCCTGGCACTTTGCTGGGTCAGCTGAACCCCACACCTGGCTAAGCACACCCCTCCCCTGCCTGAAAGTGGCTCCTTCCTAGCCCAGACCTCAGAGGTCCTGACATAGGCTGGTGTCCCACCTCATTTCCTGGTCCATTTTCACTGTCACTCTGTAGGAAACCCCTGAATATCTTTGTTTCTCTCTAAATTACTCCCTCTTCTGGGCACCAGAGCTGGAAGGATTCCAAGTGTGAGAAAGGAATTGAAAGGGGAGCATTCACACAGTCATGGAAACAGGGTGGGGGGCACGCTCAATCCTGTGGGGCTGAGCAGACAGGAGACAGCACTAGCTGAAGGGGAAGGTGAGGGGAGGAGGCAGGAAGGGAGCCCTGGAGGAAAGGCTTCTTGATGGGGTAGCAGCCTGAGACGGGTGCTCAGGGGTTGGAGAGAACCCCAACCCACTCCCTTCTGCAAGGAATGCCCTAGGCACAGTAGGATGGGGAAGGCTGGGGAAGATGTCCACCACCACACCCCTATCTGCCCTGCACAGCTAGAGCCCCAGCACTGAGCCCACCCCTCCCCCATTTGGCTCGCCTCTGCTGCACCTTCAGATCTTCCCTCTCTTTTGGCTCCTTCTCATCCCCCCAACACACTGTTGGTACTTTCATCTCTGAAGCCCTCTTCTGCCCACCCATCCTATTTCTAGGCAGATACTCCAAAGAATGGAAGACAGGACTCAAGTAGGTGTTTGCGCCAAAGTCTCTGCAGCATTAGCACAATAACCATGTGTCCATCGGTGGATGGACAGATGAACAAAATACGGTCTCTCTGTGCAGGGGGCAGGATTCAGCCAGAAACAGGAGTGAAATCCAGACATACACTGTAGAGTCGATGTGCCCTGAAGACATGACACTCAGTGAAATAAGCCAGTCACAAAAGACCAGATGTTGTAGGTTCCACTTACATGAAACGTCCAGAATGGGTAAATCCACAAAGACAGAAAGCTGATTGGTGGTTGCTAGGGGCTGGGGACTGGGAAGCGGCTGCTTAATGGGTATGGAATTTCCTTTCGGGGAGTTGAAAATGTTTTGGAACTAGATGGAGGTGTTGGTTACACAGCATTGTAATGCACTGGATATTACTGAATTGCACACTTTAAAATTGTTAATACTGTATTAATAATTGTGTGAATTTCCTCTCAATAAAAAAAACCCAAACTGCCAGTGGTCAGCGCTGTGGAGGCTCAGAGAGAGAAGAGCTAGGGGGGAGCCGGCGGTCACGGGATGTTTCATCCTGGGGCATTGCAGGCAGCCCCAGCCCCCTCTGCTCTTGGCTGCCAGGTCACAGGCCTTCACAAGCACTGGCAGCTCTGTGTTTTTTCTTTAACTCTGAAATAGCTGACAGATTCTTGGGAGCCAACGTGAGCTGAGATGATCTTCCCACAGGTGAGGTCATACCAAGGCCCACAGTGGAGCCCTGCCTCCACTATGGGTCTGGCCATAGGGCACTAGGATAAATGTTGAAGGGCCTGACACAGCCACATTAAATCCAAGGGGGATCCTGGTTCTAATCCACCTCTCATGACCCTTTCCTCCTCCTCCTCTCCTCCTAAGACAAAGGACCTGTTAGCCCCACCCCAAGAGAAGTTCCCACCCAAAGTCACTAACTTTTATGGGCCAGCTATGGAATTTGCCCACCCACTACAGCCCCATATAAAAGGGATCTCTAACTGCCCTGGAGTACAGACACTACTTTTGTACTGCCCAGGCAGGTCACCCTCCCCATTCAATAAACCTGGCCTGAACATCTCCTCTCTGGGACTCATCAGTTACACCTTTCAATAAGGGTGCCAGTGGGGACAGCTAAACCACCCCTGAGGGAAGGCATTGCCCACTACAACCAGGGGCTGTCCCTCCACCAGCTGAGTGCTTGGTGAGATTCCACGAGAGTAAATCCAAGGGGGATCCTGGTTCTAATCCACCTCAGTTTTGGGGAGAGCAAATCCTCCACCAAGAAGCACAGAAGCCTCCTCTCTGTGGGGCTACCCAGTTTGTGATGTTTCTAAAGATAGATGGATCTTCCCTGCCTGTTGGTCCCCAGGTGCTGTATCTCTGGGAATAGGCTGATGGTGGTGAATGGCCCTAGAACTGTGGGGGCCCTGTGGGTCCATTACTACCCTGTATTTTCCAATATCCTATGGACACAACAAGGTGAGGCTCCTGTATCCTATATCCAGAGTCCAGGACTACAATGTAGAAGGAGGTGCCTGCGGGGGCATTAGTGCAGAGGAAGGAGCAGACACAAGGTCCCTGATGTTAGAGGGGCCCTGGGCTGAAGGCTGAGCCTGACTGTTGGGCTGGGTCAGTGAGGGAAGTAGCAACACAATGGTGAGGAAATGACCATGCTGGCCACTAGTCACCACCTTTCCACATCAGGGGGCAGTAGGAGAGTGGAGGAGCACCAGAGGAAGGACTTTGGTACCTGGGCATGTAGGTGTCACTGGGTGTACTGGATGAACCCAGATGGGACCAAAGTGAGCCAGTGCTGGAGGCAGCATGTGGAAGGGCTAGAGCCTGGGAAGGTGACTTGCAGGGCAGCCTAGCCCTATCCTGCCTGCCTGCCAGAGGTAAGGCAGAGAAACAAACCTCCCAGGGTGTGACTCCTGCTTGGGACAAGCTTTCCTCACAGGCCTCAGGTTCCTCATGTGTGCAAAGGGCACACTCACTGGGTCTCTGAGGGTCAGTGGAGAGAGTGCAACAGGGGCCTCGGGAAAGCCTATCAGTGGTCATCCCACCTCCCTGCAAGACATCAGGGACCTGCTTTCAGGTCAGTGCTTCCTCACTGATGCCCTCTGTTCCTCAGCATGGGTGGGACCTCCCTGGGCTGGACACTTCCTGGTCTGGCCAAGGATTCACAAATGCTGAGTTTCTCGTGCATCTGACTGTCTAGCCCCACATAGGAGGTGGGAGCCAGGGGCTGGTCAGAGGAAAGGAGATTTGCTAGTGGACACTCAGCTGATTTGGAGAGACTTGCAGATCCCCAACCTCACACTCTGCATACAGTGACCACTTACTACTCCCTGACATGTAAATGGCACTGACTATGTGTGGGAGATGGGGTGTGGGCACCTGAGTGGACTTGAACTTATTCATCCCTGCCAGCTGCTCCTAGAGATGCCACCCAGTCCTGTCAGGGAGGGCCCTGGGCAGGAGCTGCTCCCCATGCTGGACACCTGAAACTCCCTGGCCTGCTCTGGGGTTTGCGTCGCCATGATCTGCTGTCTGACGAGACCTGGGCCACAGCCAGGCCTGGCAGCCTTGGTTGATTGGAAGTAAAGATAATACTCTGGAAAATGATTTTTTTCTCTTCTTTTTCTTTTCTTTTTTTTTTTCTTTCCCAAAGAATCTGCTTACCCTATAAGAGGCTTAAATTGAACCAGCTGGTATCAGGAAAAGGCCTGGGCTGAGGACAAAGGACACCTTTCAGGGAGACAATAGGTCCCTGTGGAGTTGCCCTAACGAAAAGGCTTTTGGGGACATGGTGGGCACCAGACACAAAGTGCAGGGCAGAGAGGTATTGCTCCTTCAGAGAAGGGTCTTGCCTCACCCTGAGTCTGTTTAGCTCCCAACACACCACCCTGGGGTGCTTCCAGGTCCCACTACCACAGGCTACACTGGAATAAGATTACCCCTGCCCTGCCCTGGCCTCCGTCTTCATCTGGTACATGGAGTCCCTGCCTGACTCAGGAGGTTCTGGGTATCCCTGACTGGGGTGGACCATGATTCAAGGACCCAGTGTACCCACAGGAATGGTCCCTGTAGCCATATAGAAGGGTGTGCTGGTTTAAGGGGCCATAGCAGTGCCTGGGTCTCAGCACAAATGGGAGGGTTCTCTGGGGTTCTTGGATGTCCTCGAGAGCTCCTGCTCCTCAGAGTCTGATTGTGAGTGCAACCATCTCTCCCTGATGCGGGTGTGATGGCCTTTGCTGTCCTTGAGGGCTGCAGGTGGCCTCACTGACATGGGGCCATCAGAGTCCCCCCTGGTGCCACAGCCTTCTACACTCCCCTTCTTCTCTGTCTCTTTTCTGGCTCCTCCTCTGTCCCCTCTTAGACCAGCTGTCCTTATGTGTCCCTGGGCTATGTGGCCCCTGCCTGCCCCATCCCTCCTGTGGATGTGCTGAGGACGCCCCTCCATCCCAGTGCTGACCAGAACTGGGGGCTCAGATTGTCCACCATCTTCACGTGCAGCACCCTGTGTGGGCAGTGGCATCTGAGGGCCCCAAGACCCCAGCACCTGGAGTGTTCACATGGGGTTTCTGAGAAGGCTGCAGGGCCTATGGCAGAGGCATAGCAGGGGAGGGACAAGCAGCAGCAGCCCCCTCTAAGCCCTCTGGGTGGTGGCCTGAACCCAGGCCAGGGAGCTGAGACTGGGGCGCAGCCTGTGGGCCTGAGACAAGGTGCCCAGATGGGTCTGATGTGCGTCCTACACAGTGGCACTTCCTGTGTGCATGAGGTCTCTAAGTGCCAGCAGCGGCCAGCACAAGCAGAGATCGGGAGCTGGAAATGAGGACTCCAGGAGGCACTTCTACCTATTTTGTTAGGTACTACTTTCATCCTCAAAGTGCACTGAGGCCGGGGTCTCTCCACCAGACCCGTCTTCTTCATAGGGACTCTGGCCGGCTGTAGGTTCACTCCATCTGCTCTGTGCTGTGTGACAGAATTTCTCAGAGGGTCCCCATGAGGCATAGGCCCAGGAGAGGCCTATGGTCCCCTCCACCTCTTTCCAGAAATAGACCCTCGAGGAACAGGGTTGGTAATGGGTGGAGCCAAATTGAGGATAACCTGGGCCCAGGGCTGAAGTCCATTTCCTTTTGAGACCATTGCCAGAGAAGTGCAAGAAGGGGTCCTTGTGCTAGGGCTGTCCAGCATCTGTAGTGGAGGGGACAGGCCTCAGACCTCTGCACCTTCCTTGGTTTTCTCTTCTTTACTGTCAAGGGCTGGGTGGGTGGGTCCTCAGGCTCCACTTCAGGAAGGACCATCATGCCAGCCCCTCCTGAGTGCATCCCAGCCCCCTTCGTTCTTGAGGACCCAGTCCACCAGGGGTCCCCACAGCCTCACACCCAGTCCCCTTTGGACAGGCTTAGCTAAGGATGCTGTGGTGCTGCTGCCTAGCTCAGCATGGAACTTCCAGGGCTTCCTGCGTTCCCTAGCACCACAGGCACAAAGGTGGGGGAGCCAGGGCCCGACACTGATGGAGGGGCTGCCCTGTTTCAAGGAACTCTGCCAGGGCTGGTGGTGGCTCACTGGGTTTCAGGCCTCTCGGTTCCTTTTTGGGTCCATGTCCCAGGTGGTTCTTAGATCGCCGTGTCTCCTACTCTCTTCTCATTAGGTCATGACTTCCAGACTGTTCAGTCCTCTCATCATCATTTTTGATGCTATAACATCTTCCCTCAGGCTTCTGCCCATTTTTTGAAGAATAATAAAAGCTTGTATAAGTTATTAATCTTTTGCCATTTATCTACTACTATCCATGAGACATTCTACCCATTCTACTCACCCAACCACCCATTCATTCAACCACCCACCCATCTATCCTTCTATCTATCCATCTACCCATCCATCCCACTATCCAATAATTCAACCACAATTTACCCTTCCAGCCTTCCACAATTATTCACAAACTACATACTCATCTATCCGTCCATTCATCCACTTGTCTGTCTACCCATCTGCCCACTCATCTACCTGTCCACCCACCCATCCATCCATGCAGAATCTATTGAATGCCCACTGCTCCATCTCAGACCTGTTTAGTCCCAGGTGCTCGAACATGTTTCTAGGCTGCCCATGCACAAATGATCCCATGTTCAAGAGTGAAATCAAAGATCAGGGCATCTGTCAGAACCACTCATTCTGCCATGTGCCTTGACGGTGCTAATGATAACCACACACCACAGCAATGGCCCCAAATGCACACATGAATTGGGGTTCCCGGTGGGCCATGGATTCCAAGGATTTCACTATTGGAATAATCTGAGGGTTATGGTGGCCATTGAATTCTAGAATGGAAATGGAATGTGTCATGGAGGGAGACCAGAGGGGGCTGTTTTCATACATATAAGCTGTTTCCATTCATGGCTTAGGGTTTCATTCTGAGATATTTACCCATCGAAATACTGCATCCCCATCTGGGCCTGGCACTGGGCTGGGGGTGATGATATAGTCAGAAGGGCACAGTCAGAGCCATATCCATTACATGGCTGGTAAGGGAGGCCCCCATACTGCTATCTAGGAACAATGCTGCTCTTGGCAATGTTGTCTTGTGCTAGGGTATTATTGTGAAGCCTCCCCAGTATGGATGCACCCTGGGGAGAATAGGAAGTGAAGGGACCCCTTTGAACCATAGTTCACTGGTGAGGCAATTCTGGCTATCATGGAGCAGGTGAGAGTTACAGCCCCACGTGATCCTACCTAGGACCCAGGTCAGGGCCGGTGGAACCTCCTGGCAGGTGGTGGGTAGGGGGAAGGCTTTCTGCAGGACACTGTCAGTGCTGTACACTCTGGACACCCAGAAGCAGTTGGAATCAACTTCCAAAGACTTGGGGACTCACAGTCTGGTTTCAAAGATGCCAGTGTGCTTATCCAGGGTGAAGAGATAGAGAGGCATCCATAGTCAACTTGACCTGAATTTTATTCAACCATGTCTCTCACCCACAGTTTTCATAATGATTATTTCCTAATCTAGTTATAGAACTTTGTGCTAATTTCCAGGATGCTTCAGGGCTGTTTGCATCCCTTCCTTCCTGCCAAATGCTAGATAAAGAATAGCTGTGGAGGCAGGCAAGGGTGCAGCTTGGAGTCAGGACTAGGACTTAAATTTCCAATCTGTGGCATCCAAACTATGTGACCTTGAGCTTGTGACTTAACCTCTCTGAGGCTCTCTGATCCTCCTTTCCTCAACTCTATAATGGGAACAATAACAGCACCCACCCCACATGGTGTGTGTAGGTCCATGAGGCCTGAAGGAGGGCTCCCTCCCCTTCCATCCCCTCCCATTCCCCTTCTCCCTCTCCCCTCCCTGGGTGGAATGTGCACGTCCAGCTCACCCAGAGTGCTGGAAAATTGAAACCAGCTCAGACTCTTATAGTTTTTGTATGAAAGTCAAATTTTGACCAACATAATTAGGATAATCCTACAGACGAGTCTTGAAAAATCAGCAGGGAGGAAGAACAGGCAAAGAGAGTAAGCTGTCTGCTGGGAACCTGTTTCATGGAGTAAATAAGACAGTATTTCCACAATTTATTTTCTTATTTACAGAGCAAACCTCAGCACCAGGAAGCCCTTTGCAGCAGCAGGTTTGGCACAAAAGAAGGATGAGGTGTCAGGTGAGAAGGGGGCAGAGGTGGGGGCATCTCTAGGTGGGACTGGGTGAGGGTTCGGCTGGCCTCTGGGTATATCTGGTGCCTGCAGTGCTAGGGCGTGGATTGTACCCCGGGCAGCCCCACTGTCCAACCCCTCTAGGCCTCCTCCTACTTCTCCTCAGCCACGCTTCTGCTGGTGTAGATTTGGTGTGGCAAGTCATTGTACCCCTGCCGTGCTTGGGCATTGCCCAAAACTGGTGGGGAGACGCATGGTCTTGGCTCAGAAGTTAAAGCTGATTCTATAGGCACCACGCTGGCAGCTGGTAGCTGTCTCTGCACAGGCCATCTCTGGAGGAATCTGAGCAACCCAATCTTCACTATCCTGTAAATATAGCCCAGCCTGTGCCTGGGACTCAGGGCTCCTACTGGGATTAGATCCTGCGTTTAGGACCCCCCATCCCCCGCATCTGGAGTGGACACCCAGGGAACAGACAGCCTTAAGAGCACAGGCTGCAGAGGCAGCCAGTCCAGACTCTGGAAACTCTGTGGTCTCCTGGCACTTCTGTCACCCAACCGACCCTTCTCTGAGAAGCCCATCTGTCTCACCTTACCCTTCTGGCCTGGGTCTGTCCTGGGGAATTTGAGCTCCCCCAGCCTTTGGGGCCACTGTGGTTTCTGGGGGCACTGGCCACTCCTCTCCTCTTGTGGAATTTGCTAGTTCAACACAGCACGACGGGGAGAGGGAGAGGGCCATGTTTCCTGCCAAGTCAAAGCATAGAGGAGGGGTTGTCTATGAATGAGCACTCCTTCCAGCTGATGTCTCACTCAGGATATACAAGGAGGCACAGGGAAGTTTTGGTCTTCCCTTGAGGTGAGACATCAAACACAAACCCAAGACTCTGGAGCAATTGAGGCCTGTTGGCTGGTTTGCCCTGATGGCAATGACAGCCTCTGCACCCTTGATTTACAGGCAGGGACCTGCTTGGAGGGGCCACATCTAGAGTCACATGCTGGCTGGCCTTAGCCATCCCTACTCCTGCCCCATGTTACTTTTAGGGCTCCTCAGCTGCAGCCCCCAATGGGGCCGGGAATCTTCCAGATCCTCCCCAGAACCCCAGTCTGCATGGTGTGCTTCTGCATCCCATGTGGGTTTTATTGGGGTCCTCAGGGTCTCAGCCATTACTCCCTCAATGTTTTCCTTCCAGGAGCCTACTTCAGAGCACTTTGGCATTTGGGGAAGATTAAGAGAAGGAATGTCAGATAAGCACTCAGCCACAGAGACTTCCACAAACACGGTAGTGCAGTGGTTGCAGAGTTCAGCTGGCCTGTGTGGTGCTGCTTTCTTGTGGGGAGCCAGGCCCACCCCCTAGTCGGGCATAGGCTTGAGCCTATAGGGGTCTGGGCATCCTTCATTCGGGAGAGAACAGGACAAGAGCAGGGAGTCTGGCCAGAGGCAAAGATGCCTGGCACAGACACCCTGGTCCCAGTATGACCACCCTTGCCTTCTATTCTTGCTGGTGGGTGGAATTTTCAGATTGCGGCCTGATCCTGAAACCCCGAATCAGCTTCAGTGGGGCAGAAACCTGTCAGTACAGCTTGTATCATTCTGCTTTCTCAGCATCTGGGCAGGGGCTGGCCTATAGCATAAGCTCTGGATCTACATATGTGGGATGGATGGATGGATGGATGGATGGATAGCTGGGTGGATGGATGGGTGGGTGGATTCCTGGTGTACCCCCTGCTCCTATTGCAGGGCCGGTTCCTGATGTTGATGCTTCCACACCAATACCCTATTATAACCTTTTGAAGGGATGTCACTATCACTGGTCCTTCGTTTCCCCAGTGGAGGAAGTATGGTCAGGGTGTGTACAATAAGTATCACATGGTTGCTCCAAACACACTTTGCATGACAACAGTGAGTAACAAGGTTGCTGTCTTAGGCAACATTCCCAAACTTGTACACCTCACTGTGGTCATCCTGGGTCACTTTGTGTGGGGCTGCTGAGGGCAGGTCTCAGCCACACCTGACTCATAGGCATGCTCCCCTCCCATGTGGGGGTCCCTGTCCCAGTGAGCCTCAGGTGGTGCCCTTGTCACTACATCCCTAGAAGCCAAGCTATAGTCTTTGAATTTTATCTTTGGCAGCCTCTGTGCTAGAAATTACTTGATCATATTTGTGAAGAACAAGCTTCTTTCTCTCTACTCCTGAAGCAAAGCAAGTGCCAGGAAAAGTAACAGAAGCCAGCCCACCCTTCTGAGACAGCCTGCTCCCTCTGGCCAACAGGAGAGGAAAGCTGATCTGGGGGCAGTACTCTTTTCCCAGGCCTCACAGCATACTACCCAACACCTTGTGCTTCTCCTTATAGCCTGGACACTTGGTGTACATGCCTTGCCCTAGGGTGCCCAGAACACTCCTACACAGACATCAAAACCCAGAAGTTCCCAGCTTAGGATGGAAACTAGGTCTTTTTCCCCCTACTCGCCCCATCACAGGGAGAATGTGATTTACTGAAAGACAGAATACCTCTTTACTAATAAGGAGGCTGAGGCAGTAATGTCCTGAATCTGGTCTCGGAATTTGAGGATCCTTATTCTGAGCCTGTGGTCTCCCTGTCCAAATGTGCCAGTCAGTTTTATGTGTCAGCCTGGGGGGTGGAGGAGGCTGCAGTCCCCTGGTATCCAATCAAACTTTCATCTTGATGTTGCTATATTGTTTAGATGTTTAGATGTGGTTACCACCACTGTCAGCTGACTTTAAGTAAGGGGGTTACCCCAGGTAATGCTGAGGGACCTCATCCAACCTGGCAAATGCCTTCAGAGGAAACCCTGGGGCTTCCTGGAGGAAGAAGGAATTCCACCTCAGGACTGGGGGCAGCACTTCCAGCCTGCTCTACAGGTTTCTGACTAGCCAGCCCCCACAATCTCCTGAGCCAATCTCTTAAAACATAGCAACACATACATCTCTCCTATTGATTCTGTATCTCAGAAGAATGCAAATGGATGCAGCACCTGGGACCTCTCAGAGGTTGTGGCCCCTGGACCCCCACAGGCTCCCCCACCAGCTTCTCCTCACTGTGAGGAGTCAGGGGCTGCCAGCACAGCACTCTGCCCCTGTGGCTCTGCCCTCCCACATAGACACACCCCCAGGGCCCTTTTCCTACCTCTTGCTACCCTGAAGTTACACTTCCCAAATAGCCATTAGCACATAATACTTGCCTCAGGTTAAGGGAGTCAGGGAAAGAGGGGAGGTGATATAAGATGATACTTAGTTGAGTGGCTCTAGAAAGCAGAGCCTAAGGCAAGTGTTATGTGCTATTGGCTATTTGGGGGATGTAACTTCAGGGTAGCAAGAGGTGAAGAAAAGAGAAGGGAGTCAGGGAAAGAGGGGAGGTGATACAAGATGATACATTTCTGTGGTAAACCTTGTGGTTGTGGGCTCCCAGGGCTATGTGGAAGGAAGATAAGGCCTTTCAGTCCTTTGGAAGCAGGAAGGGAAATCTCCAGATCTTTTCACTAGGCAGACTTCCAAGACTTTCTTAGGTGCACTGCACTCTGTTGTCCCTGAGCCCCAGTGCTCATGATATTTCTTGCTCCCTGTGTGTCACTCCCTGAGGAGGTTTGGATACTGCCCCTCAGGACAGCCCCAGGGGTGGGGTGGATCTCAGGACACCTAGTTCTGGGCCAGCACGCCTGTTGAGGCAGTTAGAACAGAGAAGGCCCCAAAGCTGGGTGGCCTTTTCACAAGGGTCACATGGCTTGGCACAGGCCTTGGAGATAGCTCATGGCCCCAGTTCAAACCTCAGCTCTGCCACGCGCTGACCATTCACATCACTTCACTTTTCTGTGCCACACCTGTAAACTACAGGTGAGTTGTCCAGGGGATTGCATGGGTTACTGAAACAAAGTGCTTAGAGCTGTGGTTGGCACATGTGCATGTCCCATGAAAAGCAGGGGCTGTGCTTGTCCCTGTGGTCAGAAGGCCCGTGAGCTGGACTCAAGCCCCAGACTCCCTCACTCACTGAATTAGTCTGGTTCTCCAGAGAAGCAGGACCAGAAGGCTATGTTTGCACTTAGACAAAAGTATGGATCACAAGGAGCCAGTTCATGTATAGTGGAGACTGACGACTCTCCAAGACCAGGGCTGGAGACCTAGAGGGCTGGTGATATGGTTCTAGCCTGAGAGCCAGCAGATGGGAGGCCCAGGAAGGCCCAGTGCCCCCATGTAAGTCAAAAAGCTTGAAAGAGCAGACAAAAGCCATCTCCCGCTGGGTAGCCAGGCAGGAGGAGCCACTAGGTCCTCCTTTGGTCCACTAGGGCTTCAGCTGATAGCGTGAGGCTCCCCATGCTACGGAGGGCACTCTGCCTGATCAATTCCATATCATGTTATCCAGAGACACGCTCACAGACACACCCAAATACTGGGTGACCCAGTGTCTGGGCACCTGGTAGCCCAGTCAAGTTGACAGAAAATTCAGAATCACACCCACAAACATCAATCAGCGTTAACTACACTGTTGTGGGCCTTACTCTCCAGGCTTGCTTCAGTTTCCCTGGCTGCACAGAGAGGGACCAGACACTCTGAGCTCAGCTAATGGCAGGACATGCTTCCCTGATGGTGTGGAGCACAGACCAAGCTCTGAGTGGTCACAATTCTCCACGGGGGCCTCCACTCACCTCTTCCCCTTTTTGTGCCTTCTAGAACCATCCAGCCCCCTCTGTGCAATTGTGACTGAGGAGTTGGGGGTGCTGTGTGAGAGTGAGTGTGTGCCTCTGTGTGTGTGTGTATGAATGCACAGGAGTATGAGAGGCTGGAACAACTTTCTTGGAGTCATAAGCCCACCTTGATTCATAGTTAGTTATTTTGACCCAAACTTGAACTCCATATTTTCTAGTTCACTAGCCTTGGTTTAAAAAAATAATTACAAAAATAAAGAAGAAGACAAGTAGTTTCCTGACTTTGAGCAAAAACAAGCCAACAAATAAACTTGAAAGAACTAAGAAAAGGCTCAGGGCAGTTTTGGCCACGCACAGTCCCTGGCAAATCAGAAACAAATGGTCCACATGTCTCTTGAATTACACATGGGCTTTAAATAGACAGTTGGGAATAAATCCTGGGGTGAGGTGAAGCGTCTACCTCTAGGGCTGCTTTTTCTTAGAGGCAGTGAGCATCTCTCTGCTATGTCCTGGGCCTGGGGGCTGTGGGGACAGAAAGCAGTTGGAGGCCAGGAAGCTGCCCCTTCCCCTTTCCCCCAGATGTGCTGCTGACAGATCCATCCTGTCCTGTCACTCAGCAACCTTGAGCAGTGGTGACCCTGTGTCACTGTCCCTCCTGCCATGGTGAGAGCACACATGGCCAAGCCATGAGGCCCTGTCTGTCCAGGTGTCTCCCCACTGAATGTCCTGCAGTTCCCTGGCAGAGTCCTTGTGCAGCCTGTTCCCTCCTACCTGAAATTCCCTCCTATCTCAACTATTCCCTCCTCCTGCCTTTGCCCCTTGTCTTCGTTTAGTGGCTCTAAAAATCAGAGCCTGAGGCAAGTATTATGTGCTAATGGCTATTTGGGGGGTGTAACTTCAGGGTAGTAAGAGGTAGGAAAAGGGAAGGGAGTCAGGGAAAGAGGAGAGATGATACAAGATGATACATTTCAGTGCTAGCCACTGTGGTCGTGGGCTCCCAGGACTATGTGGAAGGAGGATAAGGCCTTCCAGTCCTTTGGAAGCAAGAAGGGAAAATTCCTTTCATCTCTCTTCCCCTATGTTCAAAGATCTGTACTTGGGGAGTGATCTTTGGGTTATATCACTGGCCTCTTTGGCACATGGTTGGGGAACACAGTCTATACACTGTGGCCAAACCCTTAGAATCTGGAACTGGTAGAAAGATCTGGAG
The DNA here is from genome assembly GCA_963574575.1 of Galagoides demidoff. Classification (NCBI taxonomy): domain Eukaryota; kingdom Metazoa; phylum Chordata; class Mammalia; order Primates; family Galagidae; genus Galagoides; species Galagoides demidoff. The sequence continues at coordinate 30,275 of CAUYQV010082828.1, read as the reverse complement.
ATTTCACAGCATGAGATGGGTCAGCCCTAGACCACATAGCCATAGTTTGCAGGCGAGCACTGTTAGGAAAGGGAGGTTGCAGAGTGGCCAGAGGTCCAGGAGATGTAGGTATCCACACAGGACAATTCTCAGTGAGCCTCCCTGGCCAAGCTGCACTGGAACTAACCTTCAGCTAATCAGTTCTTCTGGAACCAGGCTCTGCTGGCTACAGCAACAGAGCAGGATCATCCAGGCAGCCATGCCCTGCTCCTCCCTGGAGGAGAGGGAGCGCTGACCAGGCAGGAGAAGGTTCTGGTTTTTCTCAGCATTATGTTCCTGCTCTTGGCATGTGGACAGGAGCTGTTGGTTAAGAAAGTGATGTATGGGATCAGGTGATCTCCCAAGCTAGAGTCCAGGTCATGTAGTCCCTTTCTGGGAACTTCTCACTCCTCACTGATTTGGGATGAGAACAAGTTCCTCAGCCTAGCACTGAAAGCTCCTGCACTATCCTTGCACAGTTGTACACACACACGCAATGCATATTCACACACTTGTGCACCCACACATGGTGGAGGAGGGTGCCTCTCCGGGTGGGCTGCACAGATCACGCAGCATAGGCCTAGCCGTTTCGTTTCTGGGCTATGACCATGAAGACATCACATTGCCTCTTGGAGTTCATGTCCCTTTTCTAGAATAACAACACCTGGGAAGACAAATCTCTTCCTGCACCTTCAGCCCCTCTCACCTGCCTCTGTCCAATAAAGGGGACCTGGAAAAGTCATGATGGCTGGAGACAATCTCAGTCAGTGGCAGTTGGAGACACTCGAGAGGTCATCTGAATGCACTGTGCAGAAAAACAGATATATTTAACCCAAAGCAGTGGTCACTGTTGGTGAGCTGTGTCCTCAGGAGGCAAGTGTTGGGGGTTTTGGAGGAACAGCCTTTTGAGATGCCTGTAAGAAGTGGCATGTCAGTGGTGATATTGTGGAGGTCCCAGGGGCATGCCTAGGAAGGGGACCCTGTGGGAACCTGACAGTAAGTACAGTGATGGGACTGTCCATCCTCCCCAGTCATTTGCTCCTGAGTATTCCTCACAAGAGAAACCCAAGGGGCCCTGAGGGGCCGCTCTGATGTGCATTGAGAGGCCAATCCAGGTGACACAGAAGCAGCTGACACTGGGAGGAATAGCATCGGCCACCTTTCAAGAAAGAACTTGCCACCCAGTGAGAGGAGGGCAGCCAACTGATGGCATCCCACTGTGCTCTGGGGCAAATAGTGTCCTCCAAATTAAAATCTACCCAGTACATCCAAAGTTGACCTTATTGGGAAGCAGGGATTTTTTTGCAGAGGTGAGGCTGCACTGGGTGAAGGCAAGCTCTCAATCCGATGATGAGTCTCCACACAGAAAAGAAGGTCCTGGGACAATAAGGCAGAGACCAGACAGAGGTGGCTATAGGCTGAGGCTCAGCCAATATTGCTGCTGTAACCAGAAGTCGGACGAGGCAAGATGGACCCTCCGCCAGTGGCACCTACATTCTGAACTTGTAACCCCCCGAACTATGAAGAGTAAGTTGTAATCATGGAGCTTTGTCGTGTATGTCTTCTCTTGTTTGGGGATCAGCCCAAATAAGGCTCCATTCCTGGAGTAGCCCTTGCCCTGGCCAGGCCCTCCTTTGGGCTCTCACATGTGTTTATCTTCCCTTATTCTTTGCTAACCAGGGCTACCAAGGCAGCCCTGGAGGTAAGGGTCCAGGTACCACCTGGGCTGCAGTTCCTGGGTAGGCCTGTCTGTGCAGGCAGTGGGTGGTAGGGCCTTTAGAGAATCTAGGAATGGGCCAGGCCCTTCAGTCACACTTCAGTCAAGCTTGGTTGCCTCCACTGGGCCAGGCTGCAGAGTCATACTCAGAGTTGGGGAGGAGGAAAGGAAAGACATTCCAGAGGTATGTCCCCAAGTTCAGAGAAGTGCCCTGATCTCTGAGCTTTGACACCTAACATGGATGTAGCAGTGGCTGTTGCTGTTACTGAAACCTATTGGAGAGGATTTGTGAGCAAGAAAAGTACTAGTTTTGCCAATATTTTTGTCAAGGGTCCACTGTGTCCAGGGGAGTAGCTTCACCATGGGGACACTTCTCTAAAGCCAAGAAACAGGTGCATTTGGTACAGCCCATGGGTCACAGAAGGCTTCACCATGTAATGCTGAAACTTGATATTGAAGATGAAGATGAAGACTGCTTCATGAAGGGGGAGGAGGAAGGGTGTTATAGGAAAAGAACAGCATGAATGATGGCCTAAAGGTCTTCCTGATCTACTGCAGGATTGCCACTAGCATCACCGGGGGCAGGAGGTTTGTTGGGGTGATGGTGGAATTCTATGGTCCAACTTGACTGGGCTACAGGATGCTCAGACATTTGGTTAAACCTTACTTCTGGGTGTGCCTGAGGATGTTTCAGGTGAGATCAGCATTGGAATCTGGGACTCAGTAAAGCCCAGGGTCCTCTCCAGTGTTGAGAGGCCTCATGCAGCCCACCAAGGATCTGAAAGAAGAAGGGGAGAGGAGAGAGGGATTTGCTTTCTCTCCCTGACTCCTAGCTGGGACATTGGGCTTCTCCTGCTGTCAGACAGGGACTTACTGGGTCTCCAGATTGCAGACAGCACATCATGTGAGCCTTCAGTCTTGGTAATCACAGGAGCTGATTCCTTCTAATCAATCGATCTCCCAATCTCTGCCTCTCCCTCTATATCTATACTTCTATCTATCGCTATTAACTCCTATTGGTTCTGCTTCTCTGGAGTGTTGCATCATAACAATATTGAATACAGACATAATAAAATACAGCCCCTGGCCCACCCCAGATCCCTGGGTCAGCAATACTGGTATCTGTACTGTAGCTAAAATGCATGTTCTAAGCAAACTTACCACGAGGAACTCCAAATGCCACAGGTGGTGGCCAGCCCCTGACCCTGACTCTGACTCTTCCGGTGTCCACTTTGATGTTCCTGAGCAGCCTAGGTGGGGTCAGCCAGCTCCCAGGGAGTTCAGCTGTGCCTGAGACCCAGGCCATGGAGGGCCATGTGTGTGCAGACTATGCCCTTTCCCTATGTGTTACATGCAAAGTCCCCAAGGCTGAGGGAGAAGGCTCCTGTGCCCCCAGAGAGGAGTAACCTATCTGGTTTGTTATAACCCCAGGCCCAGGCCAAGACCCCTGGAGGGACTTGCGGTAAGTGCAAGTATCACCTCAGAATCCTTGTCCTTGTTGTTGGTGGCAATTCTAGAGGGATGTGAGCTCAGGGCCCAACTCTTGCTGCTCAGGGCAAATTTCTAAGAGCTCCAAACCCTGGTTTCTGAGACTCTCCTCAACACCAATGGCCCTGCCCATTTACCCCAGACCTTCTCAGGCTCCAGCTAGAGTCCTGCCAGGCTGTCCTCTGGGCACCTTCCTGGCCTTGGTAGGGTAGATAACATGTGGATACAGCCAGTGGAGTGGAGAGAGAGTCTGACTGGGCACTGGCCACAGCCCTGGGGACCCAGCCATGTCCTTCCTGTTCCTGTGACCTGGGCTCACCATCTCTGGAATGAGCAGGACCGGGGCTCAGGCTGGACATTCTCAGGATGCTCCATGGTGACTTCTGGACCATGGTGAAGGGGAGTTCAGGGGCCCCTAGGAGGCAGAGGGGCCTCAGAGCTGCCAGGTTCCTGCCCCAAAGAGGAATCCCTCTGCTCATGTGGGCATTGGCCAGGAAACATCAGTGGTGGCCAGGTCATGGTGGGTGGACGCCGCCCCAGGGTTTTGGAAAGTGCCTGTTTCTACTTTCAGCATCTGAGGATGGGCCTCTGAGGGCTCCTGAGTAGCATTTCTCCCCCCATGTGGGAAGAGACCAGGAGACATTTCGGAAAACTCCGCTTTAAAAGCAGTTTATACATTGCTTTCTAATCCAGAATCCAGTCAGGGTTCTCCGGAGGAAAGGAGGGCACTGCAGTGTATCTGCCCTGGTCAGTTATACAAATGATCTGGGTCCCATCCTCCTGGTCAGGGGCCTCAGGTGTCAGCCAGCACTGCCCTGGCCTTACTTCTGCCCTCAGGCCCTGGCCGGCTCAGTCCTCTGCCTGGATAGCAGCTCTACCCTACCTGGCCAGATGGCCTGGTGCTTCCTCCTCCGCCTCATTGGGCACCACCTTGTTGTGTGAGGCTAGGATTGGGGTCTAAGGCATTGACTTCCAGTGGTGGGCTAGGGCTGAGACCAGGGTCCTGGCACCTTCCCTTTAATGCCTCTATTTCCAGACAGAAGCTACATGACCAGTTTCTAACACAGCAGATTCCTTGTCATACTTTAAGTTTTTATTTCATTGAAGCAATATGTTTAGTGCATGATTCAAAAAGCTATATTTTTCTCCCAGGTTTATCATAAAAATCTATCTCTCCCCTTCTACCCCGAGCCCCACCCCTGGAAGTGGCTGCTTTCAGCTTTTTAATCTGGTTTCGTTTTGGTTTTATTTGTTTGGTATTTTTCTCCATATTTCCAAAAGGCATGCTTGTGAGTGTAGACACTGTCCCTTGATGTACCACTGTGGCAGATGAGCAGTGCCTTCTCCTAGAACCCCCGTGAGCCATTCCTCATCTCCCAGGCAGCACAGCCACCTAATTCCTATTCAATAGTAACATCCACTTATTGATTAAATCTTTTGAATCAGGCCCAAGCAATAAATCAATTATTTTCTTAAGTCACTGCAGGGCCTCAGTCAGATATTCTACTCCCTCCCCATGGCAAGTCACAGTCCCTTTGGGTGCTCCTGTTCACCTTTCTCCCCTGAGTTTGTGCTGCCTCAGTTCTTTCTCTACGTCCTCTCTGGAGATATCTGTCTTGGACATGTCCCCTCTCTCCTGCTCTCAGCTGCTCAGCTCTCACCTGAAGAAATGTTCAGTCTCTTCCCCATGAATCAATCCCGTGTCCTGGGTCCTACTCACTGTTTTGCTCCTGCACATGGTGAAGCCCCTCAGGACATCATCTACCCTCTGAGACTGAAGACTCCCATCCATCTGGGGTGCCGGGTAGAAACCAGGACTGGTTTTAGAATTCCAGGGGCAGGGGGAACTTCCTGGGTTCACTCTCTTCCTGCTAATGGAGGCACCAGCTCAGAAGTTGGGATCCATTCTGATTCCCAATCCTTCCTTTCCTCTGAAAACTACACTCCTGGTGCTGTGAAACTGCATGGTGAGGCATCCTTGGGTTATGTGCTCATGCCTGATGCTGGATGCTTGGAGGCTCTGGGACTCTTACTAGTAGTGTCTATGCTGTGGCATGAGGGCTATTTCTTTGAAAGCTCCTACCCCATATGCACCGTCCTCTCCATCACAAGTGCTCCTGTGAGCTGCTCGGTCTCCTAAGGTTGCCCTCCAGTCCCATGTCTCCCCATCTGTTCCCACTGGGTATATTCCTGTTTTCTGATTCTCCTTCTGCTGTGTGTCCTTCATTTATTTCTCAACTTCTTAAAAATTTCTTAAAAGGCAGAAATTCTTAGGGGGATGAAGTTTTTCTTTCCTTCTTTCTTTCTTTCTTTTTTTTTTTTTTTTAGAGACAGGGTCTTTTTCTGTCACTGAGGCTGGTATATAGTGGGGTGACCATAGCTCACTATAACCTCTCATTGTAACCTTGAATTCTTGGGTTCAAGTAATCTTCCTGCCTCAGCCTCCCTAGTAGCTAGGGTTACAGGTGTGAACCACCATGCCCAGCTAATTTTTTAATTTTATTTATTTATTCATCTTTGAGACAGAGCCTCAAGCTGTCCCCCTGGGTAGAGTGCCGTGGCATCACAGCTCACAGCAACCTCCAACTCCTGGGCTCAAGCGAGTCTCCTGCCTCCACCTCCCAAGTAGGTGGGACCACAAGCACCCACCACAATGCCTGGCTATTTTTTGACTGCAGCCATCATTGTTGTTTGGCAGACCAGGGCTGGATATGAACCCACCACCTTAGGTATATGTGGTGGGTGCCTTAGCCACTTGAGCCACAGGCACTGAGCCTAATTTTTTAATTTTAATTTTTAAAAATTATTTTTTGTGTGTGTGACTGGGGTCTCACTATGTTGCCCAGGGTGGTCTCAACTCCTGCTCAAGCAATCCTCCTACCCCAGCCTCCCAAAGTCCTAGGATTATAAGTCTGAGCCACACATCTGGCCTGAATGTTTATTTTTATAGAACTATATTCTTTCTTATTTTGTGAATCCATTATCTGCTGTCATCTCTTTGAGGGTCTCTCTTTTTCTTGGGGAGAGGGAATCTCTCTCTTTCTCTCTCTTTCTGCTCCCATTTTCTTTTTAAGTTTATTTGAATGTCTGTCTTTCAAGTCACCTGACCTTCATGGTCTCTGGCTCTGCTAAATGTAAGAGGTAGGTTCCATGACACACTTGCTCCAGCCACATGGCCCCATGCTGACCTCCAACCATGCCCACCCAGACCAGCCATACTTTCTCTTTTTCTGGTCTTTTCAACAGGGTTGAAACATGCCAATAAATTTAGACACATGGCAGGTGATTCATCAGCTTGAGTATGTCTCCAGGGCCCAGCCATTCTGGATACATAGCAGACACACGATAGACCCCGAGGATGCAAGGACAAAGGGAAGAGGGCATTTCAAGGCAGGAGCAAGGAAGCAAGTTTATGAGAGTGAATTTGTGTTTCTTTTCTATGTAAGAGATAAAATCAGCATGTACTAGAATAATCATGGTTTGATTTAAGTGAATGTAAAAATCAGTTTATACCTGAGTTAAACACATTTTATTTATTTGAGAAATTGGTGTTTGCCTTAACAAGTCGGTAAAAGGTTGCCTTGGAGGGCAGGGACTAGTGGTTCCAACCTCACAGATTTGAATGTGTGTATGTATACAGAAATCTGCCTGATGTTGAATGTAATGTTTAAATGCACGGAAGAAATCAATTAGCGTTTACCTCTTTGTTTTGTTTGGTTTGAGGTGTGTTGGCTAATTGGGAGTTAACGTGTTTGGGGATGATTCAGGCCTTTTCTGTTTGAGCCCTGGGAGTAAAAGGTCTTGCTTCCAAGGCATAAAATTTCCACTCACAGTGCTGAGAGCTACAGGAAGGCTGAATAACAAATGCTATTAGGAACTGGATTTTATTCTGAAGTACCAGTTTTTATTCTTCACTGTTAACTACCTACATCTCTTCCCTGCATGCTTAATAGCTGGGATAAGAAAGTTTGACCCTGTTTACAGCCATTCATGTGGGCTCAGAGAAGGAGGGGGCCTCCACAGCCATGTAGCTGGGGGCAGGTGCCACGCCTGGCATTGGAAGGGGGCCTGCGTAAGTGCTGGCTGGTGGGAGTTGACATTAGTGATCCCCTAAGGAAAGCCATGGCCCAAGGGGTACACAGAACTCCCGTGATCCTCAGAGTCTGCAGCCTAAGCAGAGGGTACATTGGCCCAATGGATCTTATGGGAGGAAAGAGAGCTGAGGAGGGAGCCCAGCATAGCTGTCCACCGGGGGGACCTGAGACCTGCAGGGTTGGTGGCAGGGGATCTGGGCTGGTCAAGAATGGAGGGGCCTTCCACCCTTTGGGCAGCTGGTCCCACCTCCTGATGCATCCTGGTGCCCTGGGGTGGGATCAGGCAGGGGTCTTCCCAGATCCTGAGGGGGACACTGAGTGTAGTTTGCAGCCATCTGGACTGTGGTCCCCACTCCCCTGGGACCAGGCAGGAGCCCAGGACATGGCAAAGCTGGATTTCCAAGCAAGAAAGCCAGAATGGAGTGCTTCTTTTAAAGGGGGAAACAGTCCATTTTTCTTCATCTCTGAGGCTGACAGCTTGGCATGTCCTCCAGGCACAGAGCTCTGGTGGTGGAGGAGGCTGGCTCAGTCAGATGAATAGGCTGTTCTCTATACCTGCTGGGCACAGGGCGGGGGTGGGGCTGAGCCAGACACAGGCTCCATAGTGAAGCTCAGAGAATACAGAGTCCTGGGTTCCAACTCTGAACTGAAGGGAGCTGATTCTCCAAGGTGTGTCCTGAGGCTCTGCATCCCAGCAGATGCCTGGGGTCCTGCACACCTACCTCAGGGTCCTACAGCTTCTGTACTCTCTCCGTGAATAGATACAGGCAACAATACTGAATTTTGTCACAAGACAGAGTGTTCTCAGCGGCATCCATTGAAGGAGTGTGGCTCACCAGAGGGAGAGGGGCCCTGGAAGGGCAGGGAGAGGACTCTCCTCCTGTGTGGAGAAAAGAACAGAGTAAAGGTGAGAGGCGGGGATGGCATCAGGATGGGTCCTGTCATTCTTCTCCCGAGAAGACTGTGAGAAGAGGGGCCAGAGAGGCTCCACAGAGCTGGGTGGGTGAGCAGGAGGACCCTCCCAGATCCTGGTGCTCCTCCACTCTGGAAGGCTGACACTTAGGATGCCTCTATCCCTTGGACTCCCAGATAAGCCTCTGGATTGTAGCCACTAGGAGTGCCCTGCTGGGCCCAGTCTGCCTGAAGAGCTGTGCAGTGTGGTCAGAGCTGAGAAGGGGCTCAGAGTCCTGGGTCTAGCCCAGGACCATTCCTGGGTTGTGCTGTTCCCTTTGTCCAGAGCATGCACCTCACTAGGCCAGCCCTGCTGGAGTTAAAGGTCCAGAATAAGCGTTACTTCATAACAGCCTGCTCTGCTTTATGCAGCCAGCTGCATAAGGTAACAAGTCATTGTAGCTCAGTGGCTTGCAACACAAAGCGTTTCTTTTTTACTCAGGAGTCTGTGAGCCAGCAGAGCTTGGCTACTCCAATAAGAGCATAGTGGGCTGGGCTCCAGGCTGACCTCTGTGTTGCCCCGTGTCTCTCCTCCCAGGGGCAGTGGGCCACCTGGGGCATCTCCTTCTTGTGATGGAGCCAAAAGTCCCTGGACAGATGAGCAGAAGCCTAAGCTGCCTCCAGGCCTTGGTGAGAATGCTCATTCTGATATTTTCTTGTGCTCCACGGCCAAAGCCAGCATCCCTGGGGTGCCCCTGAACAGTTATCTCAAGTCCCACATACCTCCTTTTTGAAGTTTCCTTGGATCCCAGGACAGTGCCAGGCAGCCCCTCTGAATCCTGGGCCCCACCTTTCATAATCCTACCAGAGGGTATAGTTGGTGCTTGCTGTTCACCTTAACACTGGATGCTCCTTAAGGTCAGGACTGCCTTGATTCATTGCTGTCCCCAGAGTGTCAGCACAGAGTAGGTCCTCCATGAGGGATTAAAGAAGGAAGGAGGGAGGAGGAGAGACAGGGAGCGATGTCAGACCTGCACTTGGAGAGAGAGAAGGAAGAATGGAGAGGGGTGGCACCTGTGGCTCAAGGAGTAGGGTGCCAGCCCCATATACCAGGGTTGGTGGGTTCAAGCCTGGCCCCACCCAAAACTGCAAGAAAATAAAAGGAAGAATGGAGTTTGAAAGTACTGCCTAATGGTCTGATGTCCCAAGGACCCACACTTCCACTACTCTGCCCCTCACTGCAGAGGGCTGCTCTGGCAGCCAGCAGGCAACGGAGCCAGACCTGCCAGCCAGTCCTGGCTTTGGGAGGTGGCCACTTCTGAAAAATGCCTTGCTTTGCAAACTTGCTATTTCTTCTGCTGGGAATCTGAAAATGCTGACTCTGCCCCCCCCCCCCACCACCACTAGGCCTTTCCCTTTTGTGCTCAGGCTCCCTAACACAGCCCAGTGTGACAGATTGTGCAGGTTGGGGTGGGGGTGCATCACATGGGGAAGATGCACCATGTCTTGGGAGCACCTGTTGAATGGAATGAAGCAGCATGAAATGTGAGTTCACTGGGACCCGCTTTTATGGAGAAAAAGATGAGCCTGGATCTTAACATTTCTGAACACCTTTAAAAGAAGTAATTGCTTGACTGCAATTAATTTAGGAGGTTTAACTATCTGCATGGATGCTTTTTAAGAATACTTCTTGAGTTTAACATTCTACCCACAGATCCCAAGTGTGGGGGCCTTAGTGGTCTTCTCAGCTCAGGGAGATAGACAGTGTGCTCCACTGTGCCCCAGACGGGTCTCAGGAGAGGGCCTCTGGCAAAAAAGTCTAGCCCTGACAGGGAGGTGGGAGGCCCTGTTGCCAAGGAGATGGCCTCCCGGAGCTGCTGCCTGTGAGCAGAGCCAGCCCTCCTGTGAGCCTCCTGTGGTGGCAGAGGCAGAATAGGGTGGGGGGGGGGGTGGAGGGAAGACACGAGGGAGGAGTGATTTCTTAATGACAGGCACTTGCAGAGCCTCCAGTTCCTTAGTGACTAAATGGGGAAAGAGGCTTCTTTGTCAGGTTCTTGCCGGATTTACTAAGAGATTGCAGGTAAAATGCTCAACGCAGGAACTAGCACAGACTTAGTCCCCAGACGCCCGCTGCTGTTGTTATTTGCTTTCTCTTCCAGACCCTGGAAGCCCTTCCTCTTCTGACTCAGGAATAAGGTTGGGAATGCCAACTTCAGACTTCTAGAGTAGCTTCCAGTGTCCACTATGTTGCTATCAAAGCACTAAAACCAAGTCAAAACCAAAACAAAACGAAAAAGCACACACAAAAAACAAATCAAACCTGCCCAAGCCACTCTGGAATGCACCAGTGGACATTAGTGTAGGCAGACACATCAATGAGTCTAGATAGCAGTTTATTTTTAAGGAGTCAATTTGTACACAAATGGAATTTGTCACATGGTAGGAAGAGATGAGCAATGAGCATAAGTAGTAAACCAGTAAAAGTTATTCTGTGTCACCATCGTGGTGTGTGTGCTAGCATCTCAGGTCTTGATATGGTGCTGTCGGCAGCATCCAAGGAAGTCCACCCCACCATCCCTCCACTCTGATGAGGACTGTGGGCCAGACCCAGAGGTCAGTGGGAAAGGGACATTTTCTAAGCCTCAAGGAAATGTCACTCTAGGCTAGAATCCTTTGGCAGAGGAGGAAACCGAGGCACAGAGAGCCTAAAGTATTTGCCCCTTCACATGCTCAGGGAGTAGAACTTGGAGGCCCTCACATCAGCCTCTTCCAACCTCCACGACCACATGCCAGCATGTCCCACCCTGCCAGAGCAGCCCAAGGTGTGCCCTCAGTGGAGTTACAGAACAGCCCCCTGCAGAAAGTCCCCCTCACTGTGATATACTTGCTTGAGCATGGGGACCCTGCCAGAACCTAGAAGACAGGGATGATACTCTGGGTGAACAGTGGCCAGTGGGCAGGACAGAGACAGTGAAACTGTCATGCAGGATGAACCAAGATGAACGGAGCTAGTCAAACGGCCCTTAGCCCTGCCCAGGCTGTTACCCAAGGGTGGCTGGTGGGATTCAGGTCTTAGGGCCACCTCTGGACAGCACGGTGGCCCATGGCAGCCACTTCCCAAAGCCTGCCCCTTTCCTTAGCAACTTGAGTCCAGGACACAGTGAAGATGAAAGAGGGTTGGATTAGTCCAGGCTCCAGGCTTTGAAATATTTATATGTCATGGGCTCAAATGCTTGAGCCTCCTGGGAAGACAGACTCCAGCTCAGCAGATGTGAGGCCCTGCCTCTGTCCGGTTGCACTGACCAGTACAAACTCCCCGCCACTCTGTGACATAGTTGAGATCAAAACACACCCATCCCGTCAGCCCTGCTTGGATGCCATGCTTGTCACCTCTCTTCTCAAAGGAATAAAGAGAAAACCATAGTGTTCCCTAAAGCCACAGAACCCCAGTGTATTTTCCTCCTGGTCTACTCTGAGTCCCCATGGGGGCCCATGGAGCAAAGCTGGTGGGAGGCATCCCCATCACCTGGAAGGAGGGTCACAAGGTGGGTACAGATTTCACCCAGATCTCCCCCAAGCCACAGCCAACCAGCAAGGCTCATAGACTCCATGGGTTGTCCTGGGCAGTGCCCACCTCTGCTGGTCTGGACTAGGCAGACTCGGGCCCATTGGGGCAGTGGGGGATTGCCCTCATGACCCTGAAGATGCCAGGGATCTGCCATGGACACCCTTAGCTTCCTCATGAGTCTGGGGGTTGGTTTCCAGGACTACACCACTTTGGTGTTACTGTTCTCACCAAACAATTTAAATTCTGCCTGGGTGTCTTGAAGAGGGTGGCAATCTTCAATCCATTCACTGGAACAACTCTGGGGAAGGGGGTACGGTGCTCTGGACTGTCTTCCCAGAGGTCCTGGCATCTGTGAGTCAGGTCTTGGTGGTGGGCTACAGGTGATTTTAATGTTCTCTGCCTTCTCTTATGTTTTCCCAAATTTCTACAATGGGAATCGTTTTTATAATCAGAAAAGGAAAAGGCAAGGTAAAGGTTCTGCCTGCAGGTCAATGGTGTGGGGGTGACTGAGGTCCATGTGTGCTCCCCTTCTAATTGCAGGAGAGCAGGGCCCCTGCACCAGGCCTGCCCACTGCGGGGGCGCCCAGGGGCTGGGACTGCCTCCTGGGCCTGCCCCCAACTCTCTCAATGCTCCTGACTCAGGGCAGCTCCTCACCCTGTGTTGCCCCCAAGTCTGGAGGAGCCACCTACCCCACCTGACCTCTCCACAAGGTCCTGCCTACTGTTGACACCAGGCAAGTGCTGCTTCCTCCTAGGAGGGGGGCTGGGCTCCTGGAACATAGAAGGGCCAGCTGACCCACAGCCTCCTGGATTGCCCCAGGCATGGTGTGAAACTTTCACACCCTCTGTTTCCACTAGTCCTCACTGGGATCCTGGGAGGTGGCATCCTCCTCTTTCCCCTCAGATGAGGGCTCCAGAACTCAGGCTAGGTGGTAACTCTCCCAGGCCCCTACCATAGTCAGGCATGTAGGCCAGAGGCTCTTTGCCCTCAAAGGAGTTCCCCTCACCTCTCCCTGCCTCGGGCCCGGTCTCTGAAACCAAGCCCAGACATGGGGTTCTGCAGGCATGGGTTGGGGATATGGGAGAACACAGAATAGTTTTCTGACACCCTCAAAAGAAAAACTCACCTGGGCAGAAGCTTTTCCCTTCGTGGAGAACTTGGCCTGGGCCCCGCCATGGGTCTCGCTACACCTTGCCTTACACAGAGCTATTTGCAAAGGTGCGCCCAACCAGACTGAGCTGTTCCAGAGCAGGGTGGGGAACAGCTGCCCACTCAGGTCAGTGTGGGCATCCGGATGCCTTAGTGCTCACGGTATGACCATCGCATCCTGTCTATCTCCTAAGGTCCTGGGGCCAGTGTCCAGAACCCCTGTGGTGACCCAGCCACCTGCAGAGGCTGAGTGGGGAAAGCTTTGGCCTCACTGGGTCCTCAGTTTGTGCCTGTGAGCAGGCACAGACAGCACTGTCTCTCCTGTGGCCCACATGAGCAAAGCCCACCCACTGTACCCTCACTCATCCACTCACCATCTGTGCTCTCAGTCACTCACTAGCATTTCCTGGTTACCTTTTTGGTCAGGGACGGATGAATAAAGCATAGGCCCTGCCCTCTCCCGCGACCCACAGGCACCCTCAAACCCACGGGCCACATGCAGCCCACCGAGGACATTTATCCAGCCCACCGGGTGTTTTTGCTGCTGCTGCCTGTCCTGCTTAGCAGCCAACTCATCCCGGGGCCCACAGTCCAGCCCTCTGACGGTCTGAGGGACAGTGAATTGGCCCCCTGTTTAAAAAGTTTGAGGACCCCTGCCCTAGAACTATCCATGGGTCCCCCATTCTTTAATGCGTGCTCTGTTCTCAATGCTGGAGAAATCCTTTTGTTTGTTGTTGATCCTTTGCCCTGTAGTTCTCTCACCATTTAACCTAACCAAAGCTTTGGCCTTGATGAAATTGATTTCAAAGCAGAAGGAAATAATATTCCATTAAAGTCACTGAAAAATTGATCATTCAATTTCTGTGTGATCTCAAAAGTGAAGATACTGACAACAGTTTAGACTGAATTTCCATCCTTGTGCCTTGAGGTTTCACATCAATCCCAGGCCAGCGGCCATCAAGACTAGATGCCAGGGTAGATGGCAGGCAGATAAATATTGGAAGCTTTGGGATTCCTGGGCACAGTCTTTCGTTCCTAACATTTTTCGGCTGACATGCTTCTTGCTGTATTCCTCCTTATAAAGCAAAAAGCTCAGTTTTTGAAGTCCCAAGTATAGCCCCAACTGGGTCTGGCCCTCCAGGACATCCCAGATAGGGCTCAGATTGGGAGACCGTGAAGCCTCACCTCTCCCTGAAGGCTGCACGCTCTTCCACCCACTCCCAGCCTCCCTTCAAATTGCCATCACCTCCTCCGGTGTTGGGGTTCTTTCTCTGGCTTCAATGTCAGACCTGACTCATGTTATTGTGGTCCCCAGGGATCAGCAGGAACCCAGGTGCTCCTCCCATCTAGAAACACATGAGGATGGCTTGTGTGACCCAATTCTCATGTGTTCCACCCCAGCCCCACCCTCCATCCCCTGACTCTCATGGTGGCCCTTGGGACCTGAGGCCACTCTGTTCTCCCTTCAATCTCTGAGAAGGGGTTTGAGGGCACGCTGCCCACACTATGCTCAGCTGGGGCAGGGGCTCGACTGTGCCTCCTCAAACCCAAGTAGCTCACAGTTTCCCCAGCAGAGACATTCTCCTCTTGGTTCCCTGGGGTTCAGCGGCAGTACAGCTGACCATTTTTACATTTCCATTGACACTGGTAGAGCAGATGTACTAAGGCATTTAAAAAATAGCATGCTGGTGCCGATGTTGGAGGGCAAGGCTGTGTGGAAACTCTCTTGAGAGCTGTCTATATTTTCTGCTCAATTTTTCTATGAACTAAAAATTGCTGTAAATGCATTTGAATATACATGGGTCATTGCAAAAGTTTTGAGATACACAAAAATCAAGAAATGCAAAATCTACATGGACAGAAACCAGTGAAGCCCTCCCAGCAGTACAGATAAGCCTAGCAAGGTGAAACTTGTGTGGATGAATCAGAAAAGATGCTGTGACTATTTCTTGGCAGTGAAATAATGGACCGTAACATAGTCTGTCTCAAACTTTCATAGTCTCTCTCTCTCTCTCACACACACAGTAGAACCTCTGTAACAAAGGGACTGTAACAAACCAGTTAGCATACAGAGGTGGTCAACATAAGGAACTAGGTCTACTGTACTGATATATACATGTGGTATATGTTTGGTCTATGAAAATTAGGTCGACTTAAGGAGGTGCTCAGTGTAGGGAGGTGGTCAATTATGCTCTACTCTCTATATGTATACACACGGCCCCAGCTTCAACCTACAGCCCTGCAGCCCCCAGTTTGTACTGATCTCCAGGAGACATTATCTTTTCCCACAGTAGCCAAGAGTAGAGCAGGATGTCACATACTTTGGTGCACAGATCACTTCTGACAGAGCCACACAGGGCCACCCTGAGGTTGGAGACTTATAGCTACAGCACCTGGGGACACGATGGGATGAGAAGGAGTCAAGACTTGGCTCTAGAGCACAGCCCTGGGGCATTCATCAGTCCCTCCAGCCTCAGAGGAAGTCAGCACCAGGAGAATGGCCGGCTCAGGCACCAGCAAACTCCAGGGCCGTTCTCCTGCCCACGCTGTGCTACCTATAGTCAGCAGTCCATGAAACCCTGTCCAAGGACCCCCATCACTCCTTTCAGGGTTAACAAGCAAGTTCATCTAACCAAGTGTCCTTGCCCTTTGCTGAGGGAAAGAGGTGAATCACAGTTGAGAAATGAGATGCCTGTGCAGAGTTACTCTTGGGGTCCCCAGGCCCATGTCCTTTGCCATATGGCTGAGAGGCCTGGGCTTTCTTTGTGACCTTTGCCAGTTCTGACAAAGACAGAGGTGGGAACCAAGGGGCCAACAAACAAGATCAGAAGCAAGTCCTAGACTAAGCAGGATGTTCACTTAGGCTGTGCTGGTCTGTCGCCAGGGGCACCGCCATGCTGTTAGTCAAGCCTTGCTTGTCTCTCTGAGAACACACACGGGTGATTGTGGCTTTGAGCTCTGGGATCTCTGATTCTGACTCTAACAGCTTGTGATTCTAGGACACCCTGCCCCTATGATAATCTCTGATTCTAGATCACAGTCTGAGGCAATATTCCATTCTCTGGCATCTGGGATTCTGATTTCTAGGGGTCTGCTTGGCCGGGATTCTGTGCTGTACCAAAGGCTCCCTAAGGAAGGGACAAAGCTGTAGCTGCCACAAGATCCCCTTCTCAGGACCTGGCATGATTTTCTGAGAACAGTGCTCACGATTGATTTCTTGTTTTATCAAATAAGGGAAAGCCACAAGCTTCTTCAAACTTCATTTAGTGGTAATGAGGACATGCCCTCATTTCTTGCAGAGCTGTGGCTGCCAGCCTCAGATGGGGGGGTTCAGACACAACACTCATCTGCAGACTGGGGCCGGGGCTGGGTCAGAGACAGGAGTGCTATTTGTGTTGGGGTGTTGGGAGTACCAAGCAAGGAGGGGCCTCTCTGGCCAGGAAAAGAGTAGTTGTTGTTTCCAAGGAAATTTCACCTGCACTTTTCCAACCATCAGTGGGCTATTTTGTATCATGTTTCCAGAGCACAAGGAGAAAGAATTTTGTCTCTGAACTTCTTGAGAACAGAGAGGTTTCAACGCAGGAAACAGAGATGGGTGCGTATTTCTGGGAGCTGGGCCAATCCAAATGCCACAGAGGAGGGACCATGCCCAAGATTGCAGTGGCCGACTTGCCACGCTGGTCATGAGTGGGTCCAAGGCCAGGAGGCTGGCAGGACTATAGGGGTTGCTGGCTAGGTGGACAGGCTGTACCTGATCTGAGTGAGACAGATCTGAGTGAAAGGACACTGGGGCCATGTCTTCTCCAAAGGGGCAATACACAGATCAGGCTGAATTTGTGATTCCCAACTCACCTACTAACAACCAGATCTGTAAAATGGGGAAAATCCCTTATGGCCATTATAGATGAGAGTAGCCTGTCTCCACTTATTCTATTTAGGGTGAGAATAGCCTCATTTCTCCATTTATTAGCAGTGAGTTTTCAGGGGCAGCATAGCCTGGAACACAGTGGGACCTACGAGGCCCTGTATCAATGTTGGCTCTGACATTCCCTTGCTGTGTGTCTTTGGGTAAGTTTCTATACCTCTTTGGGCCTGTTCCTTGTCAGTGAAATTGGGATAGTCATATCTCTATCTCTAAGAGCTTGTTTGAAGAACAAGTGAGTTAAGGCACATAAACAACAGACCCTGGCCTACAGTAAATGGCAACTAAACATTAGTAGGTTCCTGACGATAACCCCAGTGGTTTATAAGCGGTGAAATTCACAAGGAACATCCTGATGTACAGCAAACTGTAGGTTCTCAGTAAGTGTGCATTCCACAGGGAAGGGCACTGGCCCTCCTGGGGGCCACCTACTCACCTGAGAGGACAGCTGCCCTATGGGGGGCAGACCCTCAACAGGGCTTTTGGGCAGGGATGATGCTGTAACGGGCTGGCAGTATGGACTTGTGAATGGCCTGACTGGAGTTAGAGGGAGCAGCCTGATCAGTGGCCATTGTCCTGAGGAAGGTGAGGCTATAGCTGGGACCCCAGCAGCCTGATCCCCAGTCCACCTGCCAGGAGGATGGAGCTCCAGGTATGGACATGGGTATGATATAGACTGGCTTTATGCTTCAGAAATACTGCTGTCCAAGGCTAGGCAGAGGGGTTTGTCTCAAAGTTAGGGGAAAAGAGTAAGCTCATGGCCTGCTTTCCCTCCCCAAACTGCTCTGAGACAGTACATTGACGAGTGTCCTAAGCATCCCAAGCACCTCTCCACAGAGGGCTCTGGTGCCTGCAAGAAAATCTTTCCCTCTACAGACTTCTTGAGGAAAATAGAGACTACCTCATGTTTTAAAGTAAGGTGTTTGCTTTTCCTAAAAGCTTCAAGAGAATCTCTCTCTCCCTTTTTAATTTTTTTTGGAGGAAATTTGGCAGCTCAAGCATTTCTTCTGCCTCTGGGGGGGATCACTCCAAATAATGAAATGCAGCCAGGAGCCTGGGGCTGCGGTCAGTGGGCCATGGGATATGCCAGAGCCGGGTGACAGGGACAGCAGAGGTCTGCCACCAGGAGGGAGGAGGGCCATTGCCCACATCTCTGGAGAAGGGTTCCCGTTCCCTGTGGTGACATGGTGACATTCAAGTCACACCTCAGAGCCAGGGCACAGCAGTTGCCGTGCATGTGTGCATGTGTGTGTGCATATGTGTGAGTATATGCGTGTGTGGGGGGGGGGTATGTAGGGTGGATTATGTAAAAGATTTCACAGTGTTCTTTCAGAAGCCTGAAGATTGACCCAATCATTTTCATAAAACTTGGTTTAACAACTTGGCACTAAATCTTACCCCCTTAACTGAAGCACAGTGCATGACTTTGGAAAAACCATTATTCCATTGTGTTCTGTAGGGCAAACCCAGTTTGTAGAAAGTGATGCAGTGGCGAGTGGTTTTGAGCGTGGCAGCCAGACATGGAAACCAAAGAACAGAATCCACACAAGCTATGAAACCCTCCCACACACCCCAGCTTCTGATGCAGTCGCCCCCAGTAAGGTCAAGCTTCCACTGACATCCCATCAGCCCTGAGACCTATGCCCAGCCTCCTATGCCTGACCCCGAGCTGGCTTGAAATTTAAAATCTGTGAAGAACATATAGGTTATTACAACAATGTAAACACTGTCCAGAACAGGGTCTGTCATGTCTTTTCCGTTGCCTCTTTGTTGAAACCCTTGGGAATTTGAAGGAGATTCCAATAACCCCAGAACAACTGGTTCCCTTACTCATCTCCATTAACTGCTCGAGAATATATCACATTTTAATTATTCTCCAACTCTCCTGTACAATTTCTTGTTTTCTTGAAGCTTCTAATATTTATTTTCAGGAGTGCTTTTTATTATATAATACCCTCCTTCAAAATGGTTGTTTATCCTTTATAACATTCATCCTATTCCATCTCCCTTTCCCCCAAAGACCTCTCTGCAGGCCCTGTTGCCTGCTCCAGTGTGGACTGGTGGGCCTCTCCTCCCTCCATAGGGAGTTGGATCTACTGATACTTGGTTGTATCTACATCTTCTGCTTGGTTTTGCTTCCTGCTTCTGCTGGAATACATCCTTAAGTAACTTTCTAGCAATAGGTACTAAATGCAACACTTCGATTTTACATTTCTGAAAATTTTTTTTCTGTCCTACTACAGAAAAGTATAGTATTTCTGATAGTATTCTGAATATAGAATTCTAGATTGAACATTATTTGTCCCAGAACTGTAAAAGCACAGAAGCTTACTCCTCCAAGAGTCAAGTCACTAGTAAGATCTGCAAAGTCCTTCTGACCCTCATTCTTTTTGTAGCTTACTTTTTCTTTTTCTTTCTTTTTTTTTGACAGCCATCCTTGGGGGTCTGAAAATTAGCGTGATGCATATGGGTATGGGCTCTTTTCTTCCGCCATCCTGGAAAGGTACTAGAATTGGAAAATTCATGACATCTGCTCTGTATGATTCTCTTCTGTTCTTTCCTTGATCATTGCTCCCTTCTATTTTCTGATTCCCTTTCTGGGGGCCTACTATTAGTCAGCTAGTAGGCTTTCTAGTTTGGTCCTTTTCTTTTATAAATTTCTTTACTTTCATTTAAATTCCAAAGTGTTCTCAATGCTATTGTCTATATTCTGTGTTGAAAATTTTATTTTGGCAATTTCATTTTGGCACCTTTGGTGCCTGGGGAGCCTGGAGATTGCTTCCTGCTTAAGAGTAGGGGCCTACACAACAGGTTTGAGTGTCATGTACTGTTGTCTGAGTGGCTCTGTTTGTCCTGGGGCAGGAAGAGGCATCTCCTGGAAAATTGGCTTTAAGGGAATGGCAAGAGGCCTGCTCTCTGGCTGGAGTGAGGAAGGCTTTATTTGGGGCTCTCTGGTGTCCAGCAACAGTCGTTTGGCAAATAATCCATTTTATTACCCAGAGAAACAATCTGCCTTCCTGCCTTCCAAGTTAGGTAGTCAAGGGTGGAGAGGGGCAGCTGTCCCCTTCCAGCCCGACCTCTCCTGTGGGCTTTGAGTCCTCTTATAGAGACACCAGGCTACAGGTTTCTCCTCTGTTCTCTGACTGGAGAATTCCCCTTCCCTTTCCATTCCATGATCCAGAAATTTGTTGATATCATCCATTCCTTGTCTGTGTCCATCTAAGCCTTGGCTGGTGTGGATGGGTGGTTCTCACCTGGGTTTCTGTGTAGTCTCCTGATGGGGGTAGGTATAGTGCCTGGTTGGCTGCCTTGAACCAAAGCCCACTAAGGTCTAGATGATTCAGGAAGGATGTGATGAGACTCACATTTTAGGGAGTCATAGAGGCCACTTGGAGGATAGGCTGGAGAGCAGAGATACCCAGGGTGAGGAGGACTCCAGTGTAGTGAGGACAAGGCTGACTATGACTCTAGAGGGGCTGTCACATGCTATGGCTGTGAAGCCAGGATGTGGCCTATTACTCCCCACTGGCCCAGTCCATGGGGCCAAGTGGGTGTAGAACATGCTGTGGAGACTAAAAAGGAAGGGGCAGGGAGGCCCTAACACATGGAAGGTGCAGCAGCGGAGTGCTGGGTGGGAGGTGAGTAGGGCTGCCCCTGCCATTGAGGGTGGTCCCTGCTCACCGCTAGCCATGCCCACTGCCAGTGCAGTGATGCCTGCTCTGGAGAAGCACTTGCCTCATTTGTTCTGGGTATCCTCCTCGCAGCACCACAGATGAAGAAGTGAGCTGAGAGGCAGCATCTGCCCTTGTCAAAGAGGGCCCTGTACAGGGTGGGCAGGGCCTGGATGAGTGGCGTGGCCTGGAGCTTGAGGTCTTCAAGGTGGAGGCTCAAGGGGCAGTGCATGGCCTTAGCACTGTCAAAGGAGGGCTGGGCCAGACCAGCCTTCAGGGCTTCTGTGCAGAGTGGGCATATCAGGACAGAGCTGATTTTCTTGGGGTTGTGGGAGAGCTGTGTCCCCCAAAGTTTATGTTGAAATCCTGATGCCTATTGACCCTAAAGTGTAAGGTTGTAATTAGCTATGGGCTGAAACTGGAGTAACGGGGCCCATTATGATGTGATGGGTGTCCTCATAAAAAGAGGAAATTTGGACATAGAACAGAAGAACGGCATGTGGAAAGGGAAGCAGAGACCAGGGTGAGGCTCCTGCAAGCTGGGATTGCTAAGGATTGCCAGCAACCACCATGGCTAGAGAAAGGTCTGGATGGAGTCTCCCATGTAGCCTGGGGAGGAAGCCGCCCGGCTCACTGCTCCCAAGTGCCCTGTATGGCCCTCTGTGGACCTCAGATAGGTTGTCATTGATGACATATTCTTCTCTGTGCCTGAGCTCCTTTCCAGGAGATGAGCTGGGACCACAGACCAGGCTGCAGGTGGTCTCTGTAGGCACCTGTGATTTAGCAGAGATCATCCTCCCTCAGCCTCATCCCCAGGCCCCAGCGTCCACCAAGGAGAGTAGGGAGAGACATGCTATCCAGACAGTGTGACAGCTCTTTGCCAACAAACCCCCCTAACAGCTTCCCCTGCCCTCCTTTGCCAGAGTACATGGCCCATGTGCCTCTGAGTATGGGAACAATCCCCAGAAACTCAACAGAGCAGCAGTGCCAGGCTGGGAGGGGTCACTGCATCCATCCACAGGCTCCTTGCCCCAAACAGCCTTCTTAGGGAAAAATGGCTTTCCCATTTTTCCAAGATGTGTGAGAATCAGAGGTAAGACAAATAGCCACTGTAATTGGTTATGGAAGAGGATAAGTGGTCACTCTCAGTGCTCCAGCATCAGCGACAGGGACAGAAGGCAATTACTCTTGTAATTAACTGCTCTGGCTCCAATTTCATGACCCACTACTTAGGCTCTTTGTACTTCAACAATCAATGATCACCATGGGACAAACACTTAGGATGGTGACATCATCAGCTCCAAACCACAGGGCAGGGGGGTGTTTGGTTTGGATATCAGGCACTTGAAGTTTGAGTCCTAGCCATTGCCTGTGTCCCTGGGACCATCACCTTTCTCCCAGGGCCATGTCCTCCCTTTCCACCCCAGGCAATCAAGAAGATGGACAAGTTGAGCAGAGGCAACAAGCCCCTTTGCAGGGTCCCTGAATGAAGTGGGGGAGGAGGTGGGGATGTTTGTGCTCTGTTTGGGGGTTACAGGAGCTCTACAAACCAGGTCTCTTGGGTAAATCCTCAGATTTTGAGAAACAGTCAGGGCACCTTGGACATGAGGCCCCCACAGGTCTGGGAGTGCCATGAGTCCCTCGGTGGCAGTGCCACTGAGACCTGCTGCCCTGTTAGCGAAGAACATTACTCTTTGGCCCAGCTAGAACCTTGGGAAAAGGCCCAGACAATGCCCAGATGCTACCTTGTGGTGTCTTGACACCCAGTGGGGCCACCTACCTCTACCAAGGGTTCCCTGCCTGGTGTCTCCATGGCTGTGGTAACAGTGCTCTCACAAATTCAGTGGTATAAAGCAGCAAACATCCCTCATCCCACAGCTGGTCAGGTCAGGAGTCCTGTGGGCTCTGCCTCCCCCAGCCCAGGTCCAAAAAGGCTGGAATTTAAGTACCGGCTGAGTTCAGCTCTTGTCTGTGGGGTCTGGGGGATCTGTTTCTGGGCTTGAGGTTTGTGGCAGAATCCAGTTCTTTGAGTTCATGGTGGTGAAATTATGAATCACTTTGCCTGGGCCACAGTGCCCAGATATTTATTTGATGAAATGCTGTTATAGATATTGCCATGAAGGTAATTTCTTTTAGAAAAGATTCAGATTGAAGTCAGTGGATTTGAGCAAAGCAGATGAATGCCTATAACGTGGGTGGACCTCATCCCATCAGTTGAAGGCTCTTTAAGAGAAAAGACTGACCTCCCTAGGGAGACAGAGAGGAAGACAGGACTCTGCCAGGAGCCACCCTGGGGCTGCAGCTGCAGCCTCAGTTCCTCCCAGCCTGCCCTGTGGACTTGCCAGGCTTGAAATCGCAGGAGCCAATGCCTTAAAATAAACCCTGCCCACACACACATCCCTCTCTTGCTTTCTAACCACACACACACACACACATCAGGCTGGCTTGGTTTCTCTAGAGAACTCTAAGACATGGTTGTAGGACTGAAGTCTTATTATTTTGCTGACTGCTAGCTAGAGCAATCCCCTCCCAGTAAGGCCACCTGCCTTCCAGGATATGTCACCCCTCCATCTCCCAGCTGACAGCAGCATGTCGAGTCCTTCCCACACTTTGGATCTCCCTGACTCCCCCTCCTGCACTGCCCTGACTCCACCATGAGAAACTTTCCTGTAATTAAGGCCTTCTATCATGAGACCAGACCCTCCTAGATAATGCAGGATAATCTCTCTTAGCGTCGCTGATTAGTAATCACAATGATCTCAGCAAAGTCCCTCTTGCCATGTAACGTGGCATTCCCAGGATTAGGTGTGGATAACTTTGGTGGTTGCTCTGCCTGCTACACTTGCCCTTGTGAGTGTTTCTCTCCTCCCTCTCCCCTTCCTGGGACAAAGGCTGCCACCTCCCTGAATGCATCTAAACCTGATCCGGGTTCCCCCATCCCACTAGGATGCCATAACAGGAAATGGACCTCTGGTGGGACGACCTCCTGTCAAGCATCAGAGGTGAACTTAGAAGGGCTCAGATTCCATGGTGGGGCCTCAGGCATGAGTCAATGGGTCACAGAAAGTTGTTTGGAAGTGCGCTACCCAGGCTGTGGCATGCGACATGGTGAGGTCTCTGCACCATCAGGTTTCTCCTACACACAGCCAGGTAGGCCCCCTCTGAACGAACACAATCATCACGGTCATTCCTGTTCCCCTTCAGTTACCCTGTGTCAGTTAGCTGTCTCTGAGTAACTCATAGCCCCTCAACTTAGCAGTTTAAAGCAATCATTTTTTAGCTCATTCCAGAGTGAAGGGCCAAGGCCACCTTGTGAGCTCTCCCAGGCTCCCAGCCCAGAAGCCAAGGAGGTAGCTGCTCCTGGCAGAGTCTCACAAACATCAGCAATGTCAGGATTAGTCTCTGGTTGCCTGGCCTTTGAGGCCTTCCAAGCCCAGGCAACACCCTGCTATTCTCTCTGAACTCCCCTGAGGTGATGTCTTGTGACTTTGCCAGACCATCCTTTAGCTCTCCTTCAGCCTGGCCTGGCTGCAAGCAAAGAGGTCCCCTTTCTTTCCTCTGGCCAGCCCATCCTGCATGGTGGATTCAAGTATTTGCCTGGTGATCATGGGCAAGTAATTAACCTCTCTGACAGTTGGTTTTATCAAATGAAGAATAAGGTGTTAATACAACTTTCCTCCCAGACCCTGCATAAGCAATGTGAGGGGGGTGACCTTGTGCAGTGTGTGGCCATCATGAGGAATGCTCATCTGGTCAGCTTGTTCTGGGCCTGCAGGATCTTCCCTGAGCGTCTGACTGACTAGTGGCTGCAGGTGATGGGGTCTGCCCCTCCAATACCAGAGGGGCTCTTGAACTGAGACCAGTAGGATACTCACACTACTTCCTGTTTGTGGCCTGTGCTGGAGACAGGTCCCCTTTGAGGCAGTGACTTCTGAAGGGTTCCAGGTTAACTCCCTCTTGATGTTATTCTCACTTCACTGAGCATAAAACTCTCCCAAAGCTGGATGTAAGTCCAGAGAATCTGGTTGCAATACTTGGGAGATGGTGGACCAGAAAAATGTCCCTACTGGACTGCTCCCAGCAAAGCAGGGGGAAAACCCCCTCATCTCCAGTGAGGGGAACCTACCTGGAATCATCACTCTGGGGGCACACTGAGACACTGGTGGACTACAGGAGCCAGCAAGGAGGCCAGGAGCTGAGGACAGCCGGCATTGAAGCTACCATAGCCCCTTTCTTTTCTTTATCTGATATAATTGTATTTTAAAATTTTCTTTATCTATTTTTATCTGTTTTCTTTTCTACAAATGCTGGGAGTCACAACATTGGTCTGGCTGGGAGGTCACAGCTGTGGTCCAGCTCACAGAGGCCACGAGCTCACTGTCCAGGGTGTCCTTCCAGCTTTGGCCTTTGGAAAGTCAGTACTAGTGGGTCCCCACCTGTGACATACTGATAAATTTTTCTTTTTCTTTTTTTTTTTTTATCTTTCTCTTCTTATAATTGGAGGAGATGAGGTCTTGCTTTTGCCTGGACTGGTAAGGAGCTCTGGATTTCGAAAGACACACCCAGCCCAGCACGCCCAAAGTCCTAGAGTTGCAGATGTGGCCACAGCACCCTGCCAAACACCACCATTTCTCCTGTTGCTCTCTCTCTTCTTGCTTTTTCTCCATTTCTTTTCTTTTATCTCCTTCTTGCCTGCCTGCCTTCCTTCCTCCCTTCCTCTCTCTTTTTTTCCTTTCCCTTCCCTTTCCCTTCCTTCCTTCCTTCCTTCTTCCTTCCTTCTTCCTTCCTGCTCACTCTTTTCCCTTCTTTTCCTTCTGGCCCTATATTTAGAGGCCACTTCAATACCTAAGCTCTAAGACACGGCAATTCAAAGTGAAGGAGGCAGTGAGAAGGAAAAAGTAGGGGAAAGAAGAAAACACACATGAGGAGGAACCAGCAGAAAAATTCTGGCACCATGAATAATCTGGTTGCAAGTGACAGAAGCCAAACAAACTGGCTTAAGCAAAATATTTTACTGGTACATAGAATAGAAAAGATTGGAGGCTAATCCAGGGCTTCAGGTACAGCTGGCTCCAGGGGCTGAAGCACATCCCCAGGACTTGGTCTCCCCAACTCCTGGTTCCGCTTTAGTCTCAGAAAAGCTCGTGCTTCTTGGATGCAGGAACAGCCCTCAATGGTCTCCCTCTCTGGTGAACAGAATGTGCCTCCTGCCCGGTAGTTCCAGATGAAGACCCAGAGGAAAGTTTCTCACCCTACCTTGGGGGAGTGTTCCCTCCCTGAAACTCCCTCAGGGTCCTAAGGGACGGCATGCTCTAAGTGGCCAGCCTTAGTCACTAGCCCTCTTCTGGACCTGGGAGTGGGGTCCACCTAGTGGGAGGGCAGAGAGCAGGGAGAGGTGGGCTCCTGAAGAAGAGGTGCTTGCTGCAAAATGTGTTTATTCTTCCCACATCTACTTTTTTAAAGACAGGCAGTTGTGCACATGCTCCCTACTTTCCCTCCCTTCTGCATAGTAGGCAGCATATGATTTGTGCTGGTTTGCCCTTAGCCTTCTTTCACTGACCAACATAATCTAGAAATCCCATAGCATACTCAGCAAACCCCGGGAACACACTATTCCCAAATAGGGATGTAAAAATGACACTTAAACGTATGACAAGACATTGAACTTGAGAGTCCAGGTGGGTGACTGAGGGCACACAGCAGCAGGGGGCAGACAGAGCTGAGGGGAGGGCCATCCTGCAGAATTGGCACGGACAGAGCAGCACCCTGGGGGTGGCAGTGGGGGAGGGGGGAAGGATAGGGCTAGGCCTCAAGGGACAGGGGAAGCCTGGTGACCCCAGAGAGGAGGCAGAAGCAGCAACCTGTGGCAGAGAAGCGCAGCCACTGCCTGCCTGGGGCCTGGCAGGCAGGGAGTCCTCTCTTAGAGCACACTCTCCTTTCTGGAGCAGCTGGGGACAGGGGTGGTCCTTGAAGCAGCCATATGGGACAGGGACAGCTGGGGTGGGGGTATCTAGGGGGGGCAAACGGAGAGTAGCACAAATGCAAAGCGGCTCTCTAGCCTGCGGCGAGGGATTTCACAACCTCCATGACGAAAATCATAAAACGCTCCTAAAGACACAAAAGAAGACTTGAAATAGAACAGTTAGGACGTTCCAAAGTCATCAAGATGTCAGCGCTCCCTGATTTAGGGTATAAATTTAATGTGAGCCTAATAAAAGCTCCAAGGAGCTTTTCTTTTAAATAGAGCTAGAATTGATCCTGAAGTTCCTATGGGAAAATAAACATGCAGGAACCGCTGGAGAAAAGAGGAAAAGCAAGTGCTGTGGGGGGAGAGGAGCAGCCCCACCAGGTATTAAAACACACCATGGCCTCCAGTGACGGCAACGTGCTGCTGATGACATAAAAACAGAGAAGGGGAGCGGGGCAGGAGGCAGCAGGAACAGCCCGCCGCAGAGGCTTCCGGTGTCTCAAATCACTGCAGCTGCCTTGACTTTGCAAATAAAATGGCCCTAGGACAACTGGAAGGCCACATGGAAGAAATGAAGTTAGATTATCACCCCATGCACCAAATCCACTCCAAGTGGATCAGACACCTAGACATCAGAAGCTTAAATAGACAAACACTAGAAAGAAGATAAGTGACTTCCTCTATAAGAAAATGTAGAAGAGGCTTTCTGTGACTTAAAAATCCAGATACAATGAAGGAAAACACTAATGGCATTAGCTATAAAACACGACTTTTGCAAGGGAAAAAATAAGCAAAATTAAAAGACAAAAGAACTAGGAGAAACTATTTGGAACTTACTCCTTAGATAAAGGCTAATGTCTCCAACACACAGAGAACTTTTAAAAGTTGAGAAACATAAACACAAAACTATGGCTGCACGGCTCTGGTCCTCTGAGTCTGACAGTGCTGTCTCCCCAGCTGGGGGTGTGGTTACACTTGTGAATATTTGACAATCTAAGAGATGGGAAGTGCTTTCCCAGCATGGCTTCAGTTTGCGTTTCTCTTATATGAGTGAAGTTGAACGCCTTGTCACAGTTCTAAGGGTCATTTTTACATCCCTATTTGGGAATTTTGTGTTCATGTAGTTTGCTAACTCTGCTATGGAATTTCTAGATTGTGTTCGTCAGTGAAAGAAGGCTACGTGCAAAACAGCACAAATATTATGCTGCCTGTGGGGTAGAAAGGAGGGAAAAGAAGAAAGTGTGTGTGTGACTGCCTCTTTCTGAAAGAGTAGAGAAGGGAGAATAAACGACAGAACAATTAGTGTCCCACTAGGAGTCGGGGAGGGCAGTGTGGACAGGACTTTCTGGGGACATTCTGAACATACCTTTTGTGCACTTTTGGCTTTGGAAACATGTTAATGTTTTGCATATTAAATTAAGTTAACATGCATGAAAAAGGGAAAAACAGATTGGAAAAGTGGGACAAATTATCCTTCAAATAGAGAACACAGCCAAGGTAAAAATAAAAAAGAAATAAAGAATGAATCCAAGTGACTGATGAATGCAGTATTTGTCTATGCACCTCAGTCTCAGGAAAGGTTGGAAGGGAAAGGTAGAGAAAAGTTGAAAGAGATCCAGAACAGCTGTTCACTGTGTTGTGTGTGTTTTTCTCTTGTGTAGAGTGGACACAGCAACCTTCAAGAAGGCATCACAGATTGTTACAGGATGCACAAAAGACTGAGTGTTTCGATGTCATTAGAAGAGAGATGCTACTGTGGGAGTAGGAGGACCAGAAAGAACCCCACAGTACACGCGTGTGTGCATGTGTGTGCATGCATGTGCAGATGCATGGATGTGCATGTATCTGTGTGTGCAGATGCACACACCTATGTACGTGTGTGTCTGTCTGTACGCATGTATACAAGTACAATTTTATGTGTGTGTACCTCCTAGGTCTGCCTACTGAAAGGTCTAAAAACTTGTGTCTTTGACACTGGCACCTAGACCTTGATTTCTAAGACATTTCCCCCTAATAGGAACCAGGGCTCTTCAGAGAAATGGCTCATATTAGGGCTGTGGCAAGAAAAGTACAAAATTAGCCTGGAACATCTTGTTATGCCAGAAAGTAAAAACGCACACACACACGAGAGTGGCGAGTCACAAAGACTTGGAAGGCAGCTTGAAGGGGCTCCCTAGGGCCGGATTTGGAATCATTTGAGGACCAAAATAATGCAGTTCAGCAGTGAATCATAAATCCCCAAAAAATAGAGATCCACAGTAGGTACTGACAATAGATGATGAATAGACGACTGGCACATAGATGGCTGATGGCCTAAGAGGTGTGGCAGATAGATGACTGAGGGCCAGAGACGTGCTAGACGATTGGTAGACAGATGATTGGTAGATGATAGGGAGGTGACTGATAAACAGAGAGATGACAAGGAAGGGCTGCTGTTTAGTCAAATGCCAGAAGCTGAGTGGTAAATAGGAAAGAAGGTGCTAGATCTGAAAATCAGCCTTTTGCAACTAAAGGTTGGATCTGGCAAGGGTCATTAATGGGTACTCCAATCGTAGAATGTTGGTGAGGAGCAGGCTATCTCCATGGTTTAAAATGTCTCCTCCCAGAGTGTTTATGAATTGCAAGAAAATAAAGGACAATCATAGGGCAGATCAATCAAACAACTCCTGACCAACTCATAAAAAGCAAGGTCAGCAGTGAGAAGCAGATGGTCATTGTGTGCCCTAGACAGACATGACACTTAGATAGTATTGCAGCTGAAAATGGGCAAGCTCAGTGTAACCACAGGGAAATAGCACACAAGCCCCAAACGCCAGCCGTTACGCCAGCCATTCTATTGAGAAAAGCACAGGGTTCTTAAAAAGAAAAAGACCATGGGAATGTTCCAGATGAAAGAAAACTAAAGAGACAAAACAAATGCATGCGTGATCCTGGAGTGGCGCTGAGCTGAAGAGGTGTTGTCAAGGACATGGTGGGTCAGTTGGCAGAATGGGACATGAATGGTCAATTGGATGGCACTATTATGTAGCTCTGATGACAAGATAGCTGCGGCTGGGGAAGAGAGGCTCTCTATTTCCATTTCAGGGTAAAGGGATGTGATATATGCAACTTAATATTAAGTAGTTCAGAGGAAAAAAATCACACATTCCTGGAGAGCAGGGGAGAAATTAAGAGTTGGAAAATGGTAGAATAAATGGAATGGGGTGTGAACAATAATGAGATCCAGGTAAAAGGGATATGGCGTTCTTGTACTAATTTTATGTTTGCAACTTCTTCATAGTCTGAAGTTATCAATCCACGAATGGATCGATAAACTGTGGTATATGTACACCAGGGAATACTATGCAGCCCTAAAGAAAAACGGAGACTTTACTTCCTTCGTGTTTACATGGATGGAACTGAAAAATGTGCTTCTTAGCAAAATATCTCAGGAATGGAAGAAAAAGTATCCAATGTACACAGCCCTTTTATGAAACTAATCTATAGCTCTCAAACAAAAGATACAACTCAATTCTAGCCCAAGAATATGGGGAGGGGGTGGGGAAGGGGAGGAGAGAAGGGCGGATGGGTGGTGGGAGGGTGACCGGAAAGATCACCTATATATCTGTCTAACAAGGGTACAAGTGATCTAGAACTAGAATATAAAGGTTTTAATACAATGACTAAGCAAATAACATGAAATTTATGTTAACCAGCTTAATGAAAGTATTTCAAATTGTATATTAAAACAGGACAATGTACCCCATGCTTGCATTAATGTATACTGCTATCAATTAATAAAAAAAAAT
>CAUYQV010082827.1:0-51022 GCA_963574575.1 Galagoides demidoff | reverse complement strand
GAGAAAATGACATGAAGGCTGTGTTGATCAGTTTGATGGAAGTATTTCAGATTGCATGTGAAAACCCCACACTGTACCCCAGAAGTGTATTAATGTACATAGTTATCATTCAATAAAAAAATTAAAAAAAAAAAAAAAAGTAGAGAACAGACCTTTCCAGACACTGAGTTTGCTGGTACCTAGACTTTCTACCCTTTAGAACTGTGAGCAATGAATTTGTATTCCTTGTCAGTTATCCAGTGTCAGATATTTTGTTAAAGCAGTACAAACAAAGTATGAAGCTGACAAAAATAAATACTTTCTTGTTAAAAAAGGAAATTTTTTTGTTTAAAAAATACTTTTCTTTTTTGTAAAATTATATATTAAAGTGTACACCATGATGTTTTGAAATACATAGACATAATGAACTGATTACTACTGCAAAGCTAATTAACATAGTGTTACCTTTCTATGGCTACCGTTTTGTGGGGGTTTTTTTGTGATGAGTACACTTAACATCTATTCTCTGAGTAAATCTCAAGTATACAACAGACTGTTATTAACTATAGTCACCAAGCTATACGTTATCTTTCTAGAACTTATACATTCTATCTAAATGAACCTTTATAACTCTTTCACCATCTTCTCACTTCTTCCCCAGCCAACATCATATTCTCTGCTTCTGTGAATTCAACTCTTTTAGATTTAACCTATAAGTGAGATCATGTAATATTTATTTGTTTCTATGTCTGACTTATTTTACTTAGCATAATGCCTCCCAGGCTTATCCATATTATCACATAGGATAGTATCTCCTTCTTATGGCTATTATACACTTGTGTGTGTGTGCTACAATTAATTTATTCATGCACTGATGAATACTTTGGTGTTTGCTTATCACGGCTATTGTGAATAAATGCTGCAATAAACATAAAAGTCCAGATATGTCTCTTATATATTGATTTCATTTCCTCAATATATATCCAAAAGAGAGATGCTGGATCATATGATAGTTCTAATTCTAGTTTTTCAGGAATCTACATAAAGTTTGCCATATGCCTATGCCAATTTACATTTTTTGAAAGCGAAGAGATAAATCTATGTATATAGAAGGGTCACTATGAAATTTTTGAGACAGACTGTGTTATGGTCCATTATTTCGCTTGCAAAAGCCACAATCAATGGTGCCCTTTCTGATCCACCTGTGCAAGTTTCCCCTTGCTCAGCTTATCAGTGTTGCTGGGAGGACTTCATTTGTTTACATCCCTGTAGATTTTACATTTCTTTATTTTTATATATCTCTAAACTTTTGTAATGACCCACAAATGGTCAACTAATTTTTTACAAGGACACTAAGAATGCACAATAGAGAAATGATAGTCTTTTCAACAAATAGTATTGGAAAACTGGATGTCCACATGCAAAAGAATAAAATTTTGATCCCCAAATGGATCATTTACTTTAAAGATATGACTCAAAACTCCTAGATGAAAATATAAGCATAAGTTTTCTTGATATTGATATTAGCAATGATTTTTTATTTTTGATAGAACACCAAAAACACAGGCAACTGAGATCACATGAAACTAAAGAGTTTCTGCACAGCAAAGGTAACAATTAACAAAATGAAAAGGCAACTTACAGACTGGGAGAAAAGTGTGAAGGAACTCATGCAACTGAGTAAGCAAAACAAACAAACAAGCAAGAAACACCTAATTTTAAAAGTGGGCAAACCTGAATAGACTTTTTTTTCTTCCAAAGAAGACAAACAATTGCCTAGCTTGGTAGCTCAAGCTCATAACCCTAGCACTCTGGGAGGCTGAGGCGGGTGATTGCTTGAGTTCACAAGTTCAATACCAGCCTAAGCAAAAGCAAGACCCTATCTCTACTAAAAAATAGAAAAACTAAGGCAAGAGGATTGCTTGAGCCCAAGAGTTAGAGGTTGCTGTGAGCTATGACATCACAGCACTTTACCCAGGGCAATATCTTAAGACTCTGTCTCAAAAAAAAAAAAAAGGAGAATCCCATGCTGGGGTACATACTGCAATACTTCCCTAAATGAAGGGCCACCTTCTGTATGCGGAGAGTGTGACAGTGTGATCATCAGACAGAGATGTGACATGCAAAAAACTTCATTATTTACATATTTTGGAAAAAATAAAGTGTGGTCAAATAAGCTCTATTTTATAGCTGTGCATACTGTACAGTTTTCTTCTATTGGAAAGCATTTCAAGATTTTGGAACATTTTTATTGCATTTGGAAACAGTTGTGAATGCCATATTATGGAAAGCCCCATCTGGCAGAATGCCAGAGGAGTGACTCTTTTTTTTCACTTTTTTTTAAGACAGTGTCTCACTTTGTCACCTTCGGTAGAGTGCTATGATGTCATAGCTCACAGCAACCTCAAATTCTTGGACTCAAATGATTCTCTTGCCTCAGCCTCCCACGTAGCTGAGACTACAGGTACCCACCCACCACAACAATACCGAGCTATTTTTAGAGACAAGGTCTTACTCTGCCTCAGGCTGATCTCGAACCTGTGAGCAGTCCACCCACCTCAGCCTCCCAGAGTGCAAGGATTTCAGGCGTGAGCCACTGCACCTGGCAGGAGGAGTGACTTTTGCCAGTCACAGTCACATATGACCATGTCAGAAACTTCATGTGACTATGACCAGTTTCTCTGGCTTTTTCCTTAAGAGTAATTAGATTAAGTAATTGGGTTGTTTTAGCTAACAATTATTCTAGTAGTTTTAGTCCTTCCTCAGAGAGGACTAAACGCTCATTTATTACCGTTCTTCCCAAGACACACTTGGATGGGCCTCACTGCTAAATGGGCAGGATCCACCCATTGAGGGAGAGCAGGCAGCAGGGTCAGTGCTACAGCTCATCCCCTGGCTTCTAAGGAATGTCAAGGTCAGTTGGTCAGAAGCTAAGAAGGGTCAAAGCCATTTAAAATTTATGTTCTTTTCCACAGTCATTGTCTCCTAATTCATGCTGCCAAGCCATGTCTCTTGAGCTTGCCAAAATGCATTTTTTAGCCTTTCAAGACTTTTTTCCTTCTTCAGTTGAGAGGTTGGACTATGAGTCTGGTGACCAGACAAGGCCCAAATGCACACCCCAAGAGCCCCTGGCTGTATGTCTTGGCCGTGAATATTGACACTGGCAATGGTCAGCCTTTAAGAGATGATAGATGCCTCTGAGCATCCAGATCCAGTTGTGCATTCCTTTCACTTATTTACTTTTGGAAGATCAAAATATGTAGAAAATATTATTGGCAGCTTGTTATTTATTCAGAAGTGTTTAGTTCTTCAGTTCTATCCCTGTATACATGAGCTTTATTTAGTGACACTGTCTCAGGAGATGGAGTAACAGATGGATGAGTGAGCAATATTCAGAGGTACAATCTTGAAAGATGAGATTAGATAGTGGATTTTATGTCATGGAGGAGCTTTAAGAATTATCTGAAGGGAACTATTTAAAAATAGTCCTACTTTCTGTTTCACAGATATGAAGAAGGTCAGAGCCAGAATGATCTAGTTCAAGCCACATTCACTTCTGAATTGGTAGCACATTCACTTCTGCCAAGGAAGGCCCTAAGGGGCCCAAGAGCAGGGGATGCTATAAAGGGCTCTGTGATTTTAGAAACAAAACTGTTTGTAAGAATTAGATTCCAGTTGTTTGGGACATTATTCTTTTGTTTCCCTACAGCAAACATCTTGTTCAAGGAGGACAGTAAAGGACAGTACTCTAAGTATGCAGGATGTCTGTGTCACAAAACCCCATGGAAGTACTTATCACTAGAGGCCACTAAAGGACAAAATGTATGCAGGACGCCTGTGTCATAAAACCCATGATAGTGCTTATTGCTAAAGGTGACAGGTCTGTCAATTCTTCCCCAAAATTCAGATTCACATTTTACTTGTAAAATGCAAATGAGGAATCTTCATCAATCCATGTCACCCTCCTGCCCCATACTGTGTATTTTGGACACAGAGTGTGTAACTGTGGTAGTGATGATGATGATGTGTAGTTAGTAGAGATGGAGCTTTTTTTCAACAGCTTCTCAGCATAATGAATGCTGGTAATGATCCCAGTAATGAATGCTGGTCTAAATCCTGTTCTGCCTGCAACCTCGAGCAACTTATTTTCTGTAAAATGGAGATTAAGATTAGTTTATAGGGATAAAGCTCTTAAGGTAGTGTTTGGTGGGTAGTAGGTACTAGACAGTAGTTAGCACTGCTGGTGCTGGTGGGGCAGTTAGTTGTGTCAGTGTCATGATGGATCATATCCTTTGGTGCCTGACCCCTGGTGGCTTCAAATACAGGGGACACATGACTGGATACCCTTTCAGGCCTCCAAGGTATTTAATTGCCGTCCAAGACAATAGCACTGTCGTCTTTTACAGTATGACCTTAAGATACAAACATTTGTAACTTTATATGTTTTGAGAGTAATTCTAACTACTATATTAATTTTTTGGATGTGCATGGTTAAAAAATACTCAAACTATAGGTTATAAAATGCAGACACTGGCTCAGCACCTGTAGCTCAGCGGCTAGGGCACCAGCCAAATACGCCAGGGCTGGTGGGTTCGAACCCGACCTGGGGCCTCCCAAACCACATGACAACTACAACAAAAAAATAGCCACGCATTGTAGCGGGCACCTGTAGTCCCAGCTACTCGGCAGGCTGAGACAAAAGAATCACTTAAGCCCAAGAGTTTAAGGTTGATGTGAGCTGTGATGCCACTACATTCTACCGAGGGCAATATAATGAGACTGTCTCAAAAAAAAATAAAATAAAATAAATGCAGACACTGTCAGAGCCTGTCCTTTGTCTTATGCTCTTCTGAAGGGGCTGTAAATGCTCTGGGGCCACAGCCCCACAGCCCTTATGGAACCAGAATAACCATTTACCCCACAGAGAACCAGATCTCTACAGACCTCCTAGATTAGAATTCGCTGTATCTGGGGGGAGGGTGCCGGGAGAGGGGGGGCTAGCCAGCATCAGAAGTCGACATATGAGGAACTGACCCCAGGCACTGCCTGTTGGCAGAGCACCATCACCATGCCCTACTGCCCAGTCCTAGTTGGTTGTGATACAGCAGACTCAACTTCCTTAGATAATCCAGAGAAGTTCCCAGAAGGATCACAGATGGGGGAGCAATTGCTCCCCCACCCTTCTCATAGTACATGGAATGATTTCAAATAGACATGAACTTTATGTATTAAGACACACACAGCTACTGTTTTTCTGGAGTGGAGCCAGATGTGGCTCTTACTCCTAAGTGCAAAGGACAAATCTTTCTAAAAAAGACTGGAGTCATGTATGGATAAAGCTCCTAAGGTAGTGTTGGGTGTGCAGTAGGTGCTTGACAGTAGTGACTCGGGCCACTTCTCCTTTGAACCTGCTGGAGTAATTGTGTTCAGTTCTGGCTCTGTTTGGAAAATGAGTGGAGTTTGTGAAAGACTCAGAATGAATTAAAGATCAAAGAATGGAGCTTTGAAAGAAACCTGTGTCATTTTGCATATTGTGTACATGTTAAACACATCTGTACATATTACCGAGCAGTGGTTAATTTTAATTTTGTTTTAACATTCTCTTGTCTATGGTACTTTATGGATGACTACAAAGAGATGACTGAACTGGAAAATAAATTGAATTCTAAGCTTGGCGCCTGTAGCTCAACAGCTAGGGCGCCAGCCACATATACCAGAGCTGGCAGGTTCGAATCTAGCCTAGGCCTGCCAAACAACCATGACAACTACAACCAAAAAAATAGCCAGGCACTGTGGCAGGCGCCTGTAGTCCCAGCTACTTGGGAGGCTGAGGCAAGAGAATCACTGAAGCCCAAGAATTTGAGGTTGCTGTGAGCTGTGATGCCATGGCACTGTACCCAGAATGACATGGTGAGACTATTGCACAGAATCAAGTCAGATGCTTTAGGGTTCAAAATTAACGTGTTTCTGCTGTCCCCTCCCTGCCCCACCGGTCTCCACATGTTCTATTGCTCACCCTGCACTGAACTACTGAAAATTAATTTGCTGTTGCTTATTGAATACCTGGTGTTAAAGGTAGATGTCACTTGTTAGCTTGTGTTTGAGATACAGTACACAGTATTCATGTGTCTTAGGCTTATGTAAATAATTGGCGATTCAGGGTCTGTTTCCAAA
This sequence comes from Galagoides demidoff, assembly GCA_963574575.1. Lineage (NCBI taxonomy): Eukaryota > Metazoa > Chordata > Mammalia > Primates > Galagidae > Galagoides > Galagoides demidoff. The sequence continues at coordinate 44,869 of CAUYQV010082827.1, read as the reverse complement.
AATTGGCTACAAATGAGAGAACTGAGAATTCACATCGGAAAGTTTTTTTCTTCATACTTCTGGCTCTGCTAAAATAGACAAAATTTCTGTCATGATATGTAAACTGGTTTGTATCATCTTCAGTAAAATATACATCAGATATTGAGAAAGCCAGTCATACCTAATCAGTTTAGTTTTTGTTTTTGTTTTTTTTTTTTTGAGACAGAGCCTCAAGCGGTCCCCCTGGGTAGAGTGCTGTGGCATCACAGCTTACAGCAACCTCCAACTCCTAGGCTCAAGCGAGTCTCCTGCCTCAGCCTCCCAAGTAGCTGGGACCACAGGTGCCTGCCACAACGCCTGGCTATTTTTTGGTTGCAGCTGGCATTGTTGTTTGGTGGGCCTGGCCTACATTCGAACCTACCACTTTCAGTGTATGTGACTGGCGCCTTAGCCACTTGAGCCACAGGCGCTGAGCCGTCAGTTTAGTATTTTGCTCAAAATTAACCTGTGACCTCGTGACTTGTCCTAGTGACTCAGGCTGGCCCAATGAGTCGTGATCACAGAATTAATCTTTGGGCTCATGAATTGCGCCGGTGTACTTTGCCACACAACAAGTGGCGGTCACAGAATTAATCTGTGGGCTCATGACTTGCCCTGGTGTACTCAGGCCAGCCCAACAGGTCATGGTCACAGGCAGCCTCCCCACCCAGAGTGGCTCTTTTGGTTCTCCCTCCCAGGTATCACTATTCTCTGTCTCTCTTTCTCTTTCCCCAGGGACCCGCTGAAGCTCCAGCATCTACAGGCTCAGATCCGCCTAGAGCAAGAGGCCTCCAGCCCATATCTGCCAGAGCCCATGAGCGCACTGGCCCCACACCACACCCCAGCCATGCAGCCCTCAGGCGCCTTCAACTATGCACGCCCCAAGCAGTTCATTGTGGTGCAGAACCTGGGGTCCCCGGCCGGCCCTGGCTCCCCAGCATCCAGCCCAACCTCCTCTGGCCTTCCGTCACCGCTCTCTCCACAGCCCCGGCCCTTTGGCCGCGCATCAGAGTCGCCCTGGAGCCTGCGGGGCCCATCCCCATCGCCTCCACCACCACCACCCCCGGCCCTCAGCCCCACTGCCGCCTTCCCAGGGCCTGATGTGTTCCCACCACCGCCACCCCCGTTGCCCAGCCCTGGGCTCGCCCTGCACAGAGCTCCACATGATGCCCGGCACAGCCCAACACCTGCTGCCATCCTGCGTGCCCTGTTGCCCATGCCACCACCACCCTCAGTCAACGCCTTGGGGCTGCCCAGGGCCGTCACCCCCGCGTGAGTGACCCTGACCCTTACCCAACCAGCACAGGGTCCCCTCAGGATCCACAACTGGGAAATAGGCCCTTGAGCCTGTACCCCAGAGGCCCTTGGGACACTTTAGCATTTTCTGACCTTCATCTCTTAGATTCTGATCACAGCAGCTTCTCCAATGTTGGGATCTCAGAATCCACCTTTTAGCAAACCCCACTGAACAGTTTATGTCACTTCTTCTGATGCGACATTCCAAAGAGGTATCCTTGTCCTCTCTGAGGGTCTGCCTGGGGTCTTGCTGTCACCAGAAGGAGGTTTGAATCCCTATTTGTCTAATTTCCAAAATCCATGCTCTTACCACCAAAATATGAATCTTGGTACCCATAGCAGAATACCATGGAGTGGAGGAAGGTAAGTTCTGTGTAAATAATCTGTCCTGATCAGTTCTCACGTACAATTTGATAGAAGATTTGGATCTTCAGAGGATGTGGATAGCCATGCCTTTTACCATCTTGAGTAGAAATAGTATATTCTGATCTCTGACTTTGAAACTCTTCCTAAGATAAACAGTTTGAAGGGCTTTCCACCTGCTCCTCGTTGCCAGCAATCACAGTTACTCATTTTATAGACTCATATTCTATAATCATGAACACAAGAGTCCATTAGTTCCTGCTATTTCTTAAAAACTAACAAGGAGTTGGGGGGGGTCCTGCTGATTTTGTGGCTATGGAAGATGTACCCCAAGATACTTACGTGCTGTGACATCAAGAGTGAGTGACAACACCAGCCTGCAGGTTTTTAGGTTGGAGCCAGCCCAATAAGCCATCATTATGTGGTGACACTTTCCTCTTAAAGGAATTTTCCTGTTGCTAAGTCACACACACTTGCAGAATTCATTCTTTGATACATGTCTCTATTAAAACATTCTTTTCCCCAGCATACTATGAGACCAGGAATTAAAAACTAAAATGTTGCTATTAATCCATCAAAATAATCCAAATAATTTGCCAAAGATTGAGCATCCCTGTCAGTTCTTCCAGGACTGAAGGACATTCTCCAACTTGAAAATATTGTCAAATTTGTATTTTCAAGTCCACTTACAAGTGTTATTTCCTTAGCTAGATGGTCTTGCCTCATATGTAGAGGCAGAGTCCCAACCGGTAGGACTCAGTGAAGTAGAAGTTGATTGGATTTTTTCACTTTTTTTATTATTAAATCATAACTGTATACATTAATGCATTTATGGGGTACAATGTGCTGATTTTATATACAATTTGGAATGCTTACATCAAACTGGCTAACATAGCCTTCACCTCACTTATTGTGTTAAGACATTTATACTCTACATTTAATAATTTTGACATGTACCCTTGCAATATGCACCATAGCTGTGGTCCCACGGATTACCCTCCCTCCATCCAACCTCCTCTCCTCCTCCATCCACCCTCCCCCCTTCCCTCTGCTCCCCCTCCTCTTCCCTCCTTTATCCTGGGCTATAGTTGTGTTTATCTTTCATATGAAAGTGTGGGTGATTATATATTGGTTTCATAATAGTACTGAGTACATTGGATACTTTTTCTTCCTTCTTGGGATACTTTACTAAGAAGAGTATGTTCCAGCTCCATCCATGTAAATGTAAAAGAGGTAAAGTCTCCCATCTTTTTCTAAGGCTGCATAATATTTTATGGTATACATATACTACAATTTATTAATCCATTCATGAGTCAGTGGGCACTTGGACTCCTTCCAGGACTTGACAATTATGAATTGGACTGCAATAAACATTCTGGTGCGAATATCTTTCTTGTAAAGTGATTTTTGGTCTTCTGGATATACACCTAGTAGAGGAATTGCAGGATCTAATGGCAGGTCTACTTTTAGGTCCCTAAGTGTTCTGCAAACTTTTTTCCAAAAGGAACATATTAGCTTGCATTCTCATCAGCCTTACAGAGGTGTTCCCTTTTCTCCACATCCACAACAGCATCTGTAGTTTTGGGATTTTGTTATGTGAGCTAATCTTACTGGAGTTAGATATATCTCAAAGTGGTTTTGATTTGCATTTCTCTGATGATTAAAGATGATGAGCATTTTTTCATGTGTCTGTTAGGCCATGTGCCTGTCTTCTTCAGAAAAGCTTCTGTTTAGTTCTCTTGCCCACAGTGAAGTGAGATCACTTGTTCTTAGAGTTCTCTATGGATTCTTGTTATCAAACCTTTGTCAGAACCATAACCTGCAAATATCTTCTCCCATTGTGAGGGCTATCTGCTTGCTTTACTTATTGTGTTCTTGGCTGTGCAGAAGCTTTTTAGTTTGATCAGAACTAATGTATTTTTACAGTAATGTATTTTTGGTGTTGCTTCAGTTGCCCAGGGGGTCCTCCCCCATAAAGTATTCTCCCAGGCCAATTTCTCCAAGTGTTTTCCCTGCACTCTCTCCAAGTATCTTTATAGTTTCATATCTTAAGTTCCATAGCTTCTATCTATCCAGTGAGAGTCAATTTTTGTTAATGGTGAAAGGTGTGGGTCCAGTTTCAGTCTTCTACAAGTCACCAGCCAATTCACCCAGCACCATTTGTTAAATAAGGAATCTTTTCCCCAATTTGTTTTTGATAGACTTATCAAAGATCAAACGAGGATAAGTGTCTGGGTTCATCTTTCATTTCTCTAGTCTGTTCCAAACATCTACCTCTCTATTTTTGTGCCCAGTACCATGCTGCTTTGATCACTATAGAATTATAGTATAGTCTAAAGTCTGGTAGCATGATTCCTCCTAATTTGTTTTTATTTCTGAGTAATGTCTTGGCTATTCAAGTTTTTTTCTGATTCCATACAAAATGAAGTACTATTTTTTCCAGATCTTTAAAGTATGACAGTAGTGCTTTAATAGGGACTGCATTAAATTTGTATATTGCTTTTGGTAGTATGAACATTTTAACAATGTTGGTTCTTTCCAGCCACAAGCATGGTATGTTTTTCCATTTGTTAATATCTTCAGCTATTTCTTTTCTCAGAGTTTCATATTCTCTTTATAGAGATCGTTCACACCCTTTGTTAGGTAAATTCCCAAATATTTCATCTTCTTTGGCACTACTGTGAATGGAATAGAGTCCTTAACTGATTTTTTTCAGCTTGACTACTGTTGGTATATAGAAAACATACTGATTGTGAGTATTGATTTTGTATCCTGAGACACTGCTGTATTCTCTGATCACTTCTATGAGTTTTATGGTTGAGTCCCTGGGGTTTTCCAGGTATAAAATCATATCATCTGCAAAGAGTGAGAGTTTGATCTCCTCTGACTCTATCTGGATACCCTTGATTGCCTTCTCTTGCCTGATTGCGATGGCTAAACCTTCCATTACAATGTTAAATAGCAGGGGAGACAATGGGCATCCTTGCCTAGTTCCTGATCTGAGTGGAAATGGTTTCAGTTTTACTCCACTCAATATGATATTGGCTGTGGGTTTGCTGTAGATACCCTCTGTCAGTTTAAGAAATGTCCCTTCTGGCTCGGTGCCTGTGGCTTAAGTGGCTAAGGCTCCAACCACATACACCTAAGGTGGCGGGTTCGAATCCAGCCTGGGCCTGCCAAACAATGACGACTGCAACCAAAAAAATAGCCGGGCGTTGTGGCAGGCGCCTGTGGTCCCAGCTACTTGGGAGGCTGAGGCAGGAGCCTCGCTTGAGCCCAGGAGTTGGAGGTTGCTATGAGCTGGGATGCCACAGCACTCTACCCAGGGGGACAGCTTGCAGCTCTGTCTCAAAAAAAAAAAAAAAAAAGAAAAGAAAAGAAAAGAAAAAGAAATATTTATAGATTTATGTATGTTGAACCAACCTTAAGACCCTGGAATAAAACGCACTTGGTCATGGTGAATAATTTGTTTGATGTGTTGCTGGATTCTGTTTGCTAGGATCTTAATTTTGTGTCAATATTCTTTAGAGATATTGGTCTATAATTTTCTTACATTGTTGGGTCTTTTCCTGGTTTGGGGATCAGGGTGATAATTTGCTTTGCAGAATGTGTTGGGAAGTTTCTGTATTTTGGAAAAGATTACGTAATATAGGTACTATTTCCTTTTTAAAGGTTTGATAGAATTCTGATGTGCAACCATCTGGTTCTGGACTTTTCTTTTTTTGGGCGATTGCATATAGTTAATGCTATTTCAGTACTTGATAAAGGTCTATGAACATCTCCACTTCTTTCTGCCCGAGTCTAGGAAGGTGGTGTGCTTCCATGTATTAGTGTATTTCCTCCAGATTTTCATATTTCTGAGAATAGAGTTTTTTATAGTATTCATTACAGACTTTTTGAATTTTTAAAGTGTCATTATTTCACATTTATCACTTCTGATTGATGATATTAGGGATTCTACTTTTCTGTTTCTGCTTGGATTAGCCAAAAGTTTATCAATTTCGTTAATCTTTTCGAAAATCCAACTTTTGGATTCGTTGATCTTTTGAATGATTCTTTTGTTTTCAATTTCATTTAATTCTGCCCTCTGCTGGGTTTTTTGTTGTTGTTGTTGTTGTTGTTGTTGTTGTTGTTTTGAGACAGAGCCTCAAGCTGTCCCCCTGGGTAGAGTGCTGTGGCATCCCAGCTCACAGTAACCTCCCACTCCTGGGCTCAAGCGAGTCTCCTGCCTCTGCCTCCCAAGTAGCTGGGACCACAGGTGCCCACACAACACCTGGCTATTTTTTGGTTGCAGCCATCATTATTGTTTGGCGGCCCGGGCTGGATTCAAACCACCTTAGGTGTATGTGGCTGGTGCCTTAGCCACTTGAGCCACAGGCGCCAAGCCACTTCTGCTGGGTTTGGAGTTGAAATGAAGACCTTTTCCATTTGCTTGAGGTGGCCCATTAAGTTGTTGACTTCCTCTCTTTCCGTTCTCTTGAGGAAGGCTTGCAGTGCTACAAATTTCCCTCTTAGGACTGCCTTTGCAGTATCCCACAGCTTCTCATAATTCGTGTCTTCATTGTCGTTTTCTTCCCAAACTTGGTAATTTCTTTCTTAATCTCATCTATGACCCAGCTATCATTAGCATAAGGTTAGTTTCCATGTCTTTATTTGAGTATGAAGATTATTGTTGTTGTTCAGTTCAACTTTTGTTCTGTGGTAGTCAAAAAATACAAGGAGTAATTTCTGTTCTTTTAAATTTGCTGAGGATAGACTTGTGACCTAAGATGTGATCAATTTTGGAGGATGTTCCATGGGCTGATGAGAAGAATATGTATTCAGTTTTGTTAGGATGGAATATTCTGTAGATGTCTGTTAAGTCCATTTGTTGTAGGGTCAAGTTTAAGTCCAATATTTCTTTGTTTAGTTTATTCTTGGAGTATCTATCCAACACTGACAAAGGCATGTTAAAATCTCCAACTATTGGCTCGGCGCCTGTGGCTCAATCGGCTAAGGCGCCAGCCACGTACACCTAAGGTGGCGGGTTCGAATCCCCAGCCCAGGCTCGCCAAACAACAATGATGGCTGCAACCAAAAAATGGCTGGGCGTTGTGGCGGGCACCTGTGGTCCCAGCTACTTGGGAGGCTGAGGTGGGAGACTGGCTTGAGCCCAGGAGTTGGAGGTTGCTATGAGCTGTGATGCCATGGCACTCTACCCAGGGGGATAGCTTGAGGCTCCGTCTCAAAAAAAAAAAACCCTCCAACTATTATGGTGCAGGAAGATATCAAATTATTCATGACTGTTAGGACCTCCTTTGTAAATTGAGGAGCATTCTGGTTGGGCACATAAATGTTAATAATTGAAATCTCTTCGTGTTGAATGTTTCCCTTGACAAACATGAAGTGATCATTCTTATCTTTCCTTACCTTTGTTGGTTTAAAGACTATTGTAGATTCTATTGTATCTGCAAATAAAATTACAACCCTTGCTTTTTTCTGATTTCCGTTTGCCTGAATTATAGATGTCCATCCCTTCACCTGAGTCTATTCTTATCCTTTAAGGTAAGATGAGATTCTTATATGCAGCAGATATCTGGTCTGAGTTGTGAGGTACAGTCAACCAACCTGTACCTCTTTAGAGGACAATTTAAACCATTCACATTAATTGAGAGAATTGATAAGCCTGGTAATGTTTTGGGTGTCATGTTTTTTGAATGTCCAGTGGACATTTTTAATCCTTTTACCATTGTGGATGTTGGGTTTTGTTCAAAAATTTCTGAGTGAATTTACTTTGGTCATAGAGCATTGTGCTGGTCATTGTGGAGGATAAATCTGAGAATATCCTGGAGAGCTGGTTTAGTTATGGCAAATTTCTTCAACATGTGTGTGTCGTTAAAGTATTTGATTTCTCCTTCACAAATGAAACTCAGTTTAGCTGGATACAGGATCCTGGACTGAAAGTTGTTTTGTTTTAGGAGATTGAAGGTGAATGATTATCCTCTTCTGGCTTGAAAAGTTTCAGCTGAGAGATCTGCAGTTGTTCTAATATTCTTCCCCTTGTGGGTTATGATTTTCTTATCTAGCTGCTTTCAGAATTTTCTCCTTCCTATTAACTTTGACAAAGTTAATTACAATGTGTCTAGGAGATGCTTTATTTGGATTGAATCCTGCTGGGGTTCTGAAACTGTCTGCTATCTGAATTTTAGTATCTCTTGCCATGCTTGGTGAGTTCTTCTCCATTGTATCTTGGAGTAGAGCATCAATGCCTTTAGGACCATCCTCTTCTCCTTCAGGAATTCCTGTAAGGTGAGTGTTTGCTCTTTTGGAGTGGTCCCAGAACTCTTTCAGGGAATGATCCATTTTTGCTCTCCACTTCTCTGCATCTTTGAGCATTTGGAAGCATTCAAAAGCTTTGTCTTCAATGTCAGAGATCCTTTCTTCTGCCTGCTCCATTCTATGACTGAGGGATTACTGTATTTCTCAGTTCTTTGATGGCTGCAATTTCTTGCCTCGTTGTGTCTAAATCATTGGAAAGTTTGTCTTTGAATTCATTGATTTCTTGGGACTTTTGAATTACTCCTTGAATTTCTAATTCCAACTTCCATTCTATTAATCTTATTTGCCATCCATATTCTGAACTCGATTTCTGATATCTCAGCCACTTGTTTATGAATGGTATCTTCTGTTGTGTCTCCTTTGTTATTCCTTGGGGGAGTTGATCTACTCTGATTTTTCATGTTGCCAGAGTTTTTCCTCTGATTCACCCCATGATTATTTTTCAAAGTAAGGTGAAATTGGATTGAGGGCTCCTGGAGTTGTAATTCACCAGCCCTTTACCAAAGAGCTGGGACTGGTGACTGTGGCTTTTCCCCTACAGCTTTACACTGCAGTAATGTACTGCAGCCTGAGACTCTGGGGACCTGATTGGTGTGATGGGGCTTCGTGGCTCTATCTTGTATTCAGCTAGTCTCTATCTAATCCTAGTGAATCAGTGGCTTTGGGCTGAAATCTCAGCTGTGGAGAAATACAAGCAACTAAAGCACCCCACCCCCCATAGGCAATAACTAGAAGAGGAGAATCAGGCCCTCCCACTGCAACACAACCAGGGCTCAACCTTGGAGAGTCCCTGGGTGACCAGCCTAGGTCAAGAGTTCCAAACCAATTGTCCCAGTCAGCACAATTGCTGATCAAGTGGGAGAGTTCGAAAGGTCTCCAGCAACTAGACGGCAGGGATCCACTGGCAGCTCAAGTGTGACTCTCTCCAGTGCTCTGTGGAGTCAGTCTTTTGCCTGCCCAGCAAAAGAGTTAGTCCATGGGGCCTGGGTGCCTCCTTCCCCACCTTGCACCTCTGCCACACCCAGTCTCTGGCAACTTCATGGGGCTGTAGCCCAGTTCCCTCCAATTAGCAAATGTGCCAGGGATTTGTGCCTGCCAGAATCAAAAGGGAGTCAGTGCCTCCTCGACCAGGCCACCACACTGTGCCACCAGCTGGTAGGAGGAGCTGAAGCCTGACTCCCTCTGGTGTGCAATGGAAACGGGAGAGTGTTCCACCTGAGTTTGTTCTAAGCCAGAGGTTACAATGCAGCAAATGCTTTTCTCCCTCAGAGACCGCACCTCTGCCCCAGCCACATTGTTCCTCTGGTACCCTAGCAGGGCGAGGTCTGGTTCCCTCTGGCAGTCCACAGAATTGGGGAGGTGTCTCCAAAATTTGACCCCAGTGGGATTGCTCTACTATCACTGCTGTTGTGTGCCAGGTGCCTCGGCGTGGGTTCCTATGCCTCTGATCTCTGCTGATATGCACTTTCATAGAGCCAGGCCAGTCACCCTCTCCCCTGCACCTCTCTCCACTTCTACTGCAATCATAATTTCAGTGCAGCTGTGCTGCTGCAGCCCATGCAATGCCCAGGCCTAGCAAGGAACCACAGACACTCAAGTCTCTATAAGGAGTGGGCTTCTAGACCACCAGGCAAGGGGAGAAGGGTGGACTAGGAGTTAAGAATGGCAGGGAAAGTATTTTATGCCAGAAAAGGGGATGGCCAGGCTTACAACAAGGTCTCTCTGGAGAAGGAGTCCCAGCTGCCAGCAACTCTCCTATGAGGTAAGACGAGGCCTTCTGTTCACTGCTCTCTTGTAGAAATCACACAGCAAGCCACTCTCTTGGGAGAGGGGATGGACTTTCATCCTCTTTGGGATGGGTTTTGTACTTGAAATTTGCTTCCTTGAGTTTCAGCTTGCCTCAGTAGGAATGACATGCATTTATCAATCTTCTCTCTCAGCTCAGCTCTCAACCTTCAGCTTTATTGGGTTCTTTCTGGCCATCATCTGTCCCTCTGGAGGGAAGCTTCTATTGAAAGCTGGCTCCAGTTGGCCATCTTCCCCCGTCCTTCAGCTTTTCACTGGTTTTACTAATGTCTTTAATTCCTGATATTTCTGTTTTCTTAATCATCAGTTGCAAACTTGCTGTTTTACTCTGTGTGTGTAGTGTTGTTGTTTGAATCTTGAGAGAGGAGGTTAAAATTAGCATTCCTAAGCAGTCTGTGGAGACAGAGTTCTAGGTGGCAGAGGTCAAGGAAGGGACAAAGGCCATGTATGCCAGTGCAAAGTCACGAAGCCAGGGAGGCACAGACGGTGCCACGTGTAGCTGGTGTGCAGGAGCTGGTCTCTTGCATTATGGAGATGTCTGTACACGCAGCTCCTCTTATGCTTTGTCCTTTCACGTTTACTGTGTCACTGGTAGACAAGGCATTACCCAGCTCAAACTGCTGACAGACACTAATGTTAAGTCAACCAAATCTGTCAGATGGAGGAAGCAAGAACATACCTTAGAGAGAAATCTGTACTTTTACAAAGTTAATGTAACATGCTCTGCTCACTTCTGCTGGATTGTGACAGCTTTCCCTCCTGAAGGGTCTGTTACTCCATGTGGTATGGTATGTGGGGGCACTAAGAATCCAGAAGGTCCCCAGGCAGAGGGGGCCTATGCTGAAGAGTGAGTTAGTTCAGGTTCATCCCTGAGAACCAGACTGACCCTGTATCTTTTGCCCACCATCACATTCTTAGGGTCTGTGCTCACAGAGAGTGCCACATGGCCTCAGTGCTATAATGTTTTGGACTCTTAATTGCCTCTTCTATATAAGGAGGGCTGTGGTTTGAAATGTTGCCCTGTGTTTGTCACAAGTGAGAGTCTTTGTCAATAAGAGTTTCTGCACAAGTGTATGAATGAGAGCATTTATCCTGGAGGCCCTCAGCTCTTTAGAGATGTCATCTCATTGTCCCACTCTTTCTCCTGGATAGAAAATAGGTGAGTGGGGACATCCAAGAGGTGAAGGGGTTTCCTAAGGGTTCTTGAATAAGCCTGAGCACAGAGAAAATTGTGTGACTACACCTCAGGTGTGGTACCTCTGTTGATTGCTAATAAATCGATGTCTAATGTTTCTTGATTAAAGAAAACTATTGTTGCTAAAGAAGCAACAAAATCAGAGTCCCTTGAAAAGGAAAAGTTTGTAATAAATTTAGTCATAATTTTTAACTCTTGATGCAGGGCATTTTAGACAGTTTTCAAGTCAAGGTAGTGTTTAGATAGTAACTAGTGAAAATCCCACAGATGAAACCTGCATTGGACTTGACAAGGCCACATTTCATCTCTCTCCTGTTTGCCAGGACACACACAGATGGGGACTTTTCCTTTTCTTTAAAACAGAGACCTGAGTGTGGAGGCATTCCAGGTATGGTTATGGGTGCATTAGGATCCAGTATCTATAGAGGCTTCCACAAAAGGTTCTGCCTGGTCCCAGGCAAGTATTTCCCAGCACGTCAGCAGGAGGGCCCAGATGTGCCCTGGCTGGGCGAGGATTCTGTCCTCTGTCTGCCCTGGGGACAGAACGGACTCAGACCCACTAGGCCCTGGGTGCTTGGCCCCAAGTAGTACTGAGTCCCAATATAGCTACAGCCTGTGGTTATTTTCTTTTTCAGAGAACCCAAATATGAAGAGAATTTAATATTAGAATAAAATTACCTATTTTCATTTATAAATATGAGCTTAAGGTACCCATTTTTGTTTTACTTAACAGCTTTGACTTCACAGTAAAATTCAGTTAGAACAGGTATATGGAAACTCAGGCTTGTCTTGGGCTCTTTCATATATTAATGGACCTCTAACATTCTTGACTACGAGAGATACCTGAATGCCAAGCCATTAATGAGTTTGCTCACTCTCAGAATTTGTGGTTTGTTACCCTCAGATTTCACTGGATGTGAGAAGAGGTAGCTCAGAGGACTTTTTAGGAGTTAGACAAATTCTGATTGCTAAACACATACTTGCCATCTGAAGTGCTGCACTCTGGAAATTAGAGTTCCTGAAATTCACTAACAGGAGTGACCTACAATAGTATATCATGGGAAGGGGACTTGCACAATTATTCTGTAGCTAAAAAAAAAAAAAAGAAAGAAAGAAACACCTGGGATTTGGTGGTGGTTGAAGCTGGAAGATTTTACTTTCCAGATGTTTGTATATATGTTTAAGATGTTTTTATCTCCAATCACGTGAATATTATTTCAAAATACCGAGTGACTTACTGTTAAAACCAAAGTAACAGATAAGTAGATTGCAGATAAGTGCAGTTGGGTAAGTGTGTACCCACTGAAGTGTAGTGTGGGAAGCCTGTTGTGAAATGAACAGTATTAGTAAAGGACTGCCTCTGAGTATAGTTTGGTGAAGAGTCTGGTTTCAGTAATGGCTGACTTTGAATAGTTTTGTTTTGTTTTTATTGAACAGATCGTGGGGAAGGACATGTCTTTGTCACCACATACCTGAATTTCTTAGCAACTTCCATGACCCGTAACCATCATACCTTAAATGCTAACACAGAATTGGTTTTATAGGAAGACAAACCCAGTTGCCAGAATTTTGCCTCAAACACTTAGAATTTCTTTCCTTTCTTGGCCTCTCCCCTTTTCCAAACACTCCATCTTGATTCCTGCCTTTCACCTTACATGCTAACCCCAAACCCTGTCTTCTATTTTTAGCACAATTACCAAGAGTTTACTGAATTACATCTAGTGAGATACTTTCTGAAAGAAAGAGGAGATTCCATGTTAAGTGTAAGAAACACCCTACTCTGTTCCTCCTTCCTTGGGGTTCCCAGTGTCTCTCTGCTGGCCCTGCAAGGCTCATACTGGGCCTGTGCACATCAGCTCTCCCTGTCTTCTCACTGTCACTGCAGCCCCTGCTAAAGAGTGCTCCACAGGGGTCTGTCTGAGCACACTGTCAGATGTGGTCATCCCCCTCACCCTAGCCTTTGCTATATCTTTCCTCTGTCCTATCTCCCTGCCTCTCGGTCATCTCACCATAAAATGTCATTTTTGTAAGTAACATGACCTCGTTTTTTTCAACATTGTACTTCAGCACCTAGAACAGAGTTGAGCACCAAAAGGGTAGTTGGGAAGGGTTATTTGCACATTCTTTGGAACTCTAGGAAGACTTCTTGGCATCTTTTTAAACTCCTCCCTCTTCTGTTGTGTTTTCCACAGCCAGTCTTAGGTCTGTGACTCACTTCCACACTAGGCATTTTCTGTTTACCTCCTAGGTCCAGTCTCCCTGTGTCAGGCACGGCTCTAGGCACCTCATGTGCATGAGTTCTGCAAGGTTTTCCCTCTGACCCTCTGAGACCTGTGCCCTTAATATCCACATCTTAGAAGAGCAAAAGGAAGCACAGTCATTATTACCCAAGTTGCATGACTTTTTTTTTTTTTTTTTTTTTTTTTGTGAAGGAGCCTCAAGCTATCCCCCTGGGTAGAGTGCCATGGCATCACAGCTCATAGCAACCTCCAACTCCTGGGCTCAAGCGAGTCTCCTGCCTCCGCCTCCCAAGTAGCTGGGACCTGCCACAACGCCTAGCCATTTTTTGGTTGCAGCCATCATTGTTGTTTGGCGGGCCCGGGCTGGGGATTTGAACCTGCCACCTTAGGTGTAGGTGGCTGGCGCCTTAGCCGATTGAGCCACAGGCGCCTTGCCAAGTTGCATGACTTTTACCATAGGTGTTAAGAAAAGGATTCTCAGTTTGGTGTCTTTACTTTGCTGACTTTGAGCTGCTTCCTCTCTACCTGTCTATATCCTCACCCTCTTAGCCCCCGCCAGTCAAGTACATTGAGAAATACCATCCAGGTAAGAGGACTTTCTCTGTAGTGGACAGACAGGTATCTGACTGAGAGAACTTATCTGCTGCTCCTATTTGATGACCTCACCTGCCTTGGCCAGTGCCCTTATGCCCCTGCCCTTCCCACTCTTGCCAGGAGCACGACTCTCAGTGTAGCCTGCTGCCTGTAATGCCTTCTGTCATCAGAGACTGCTTGTCCTCATGCAGCTGTGCAGCCAGGTCATGTTGTGGTGACAGTGGGAGCATGTGTGTTCCCAGGCATTTCTGTGGGACAGAATGCTACCTGCTTTTGCCTATACCTGTCAGGTAACTTAGATCTCTTAATTCTCAGGTGTAAGCCTGTAGTCAAAAGCAGCACAGAACTTTACTTCCAAAATTGTGTAATTTTCATTTGTCCTGAGCCTGACTTTCTGCATGTGATCTGATTTTATATGCCTCAACATTTTGACTGCAGAGGGAAGGTAGAAAATGGTCAGTAGTAGACACAGATAGTACATCCATTCACTCCAGAAATATTGTCTGATAATAAGCTTTGTGATGAACAAAGGAGCCACGGTGAGGGAGACACATGTTAAAAGAACACATAAGGGTGTGACAAGTGCTACAAAGATGCAAACATGGTGTGACTGAAAGGTAGACTTGACTTGGTCAGGGAGGTCCTTTCCAAGGAGACCTCACTCTAGAGACTGATAACATAACCCACGGAAAAGAGCAGGGTGGAAAGGCATGGGGCTCAGGAGCTGCACACTGTCAGCTGTTGTCAGAGGTTACCTGGTGCTAAAAACACCTGGCTATTCAGGCTCATGGTGTCAACATGTTTCAGGTTCACTGCTCCCTCAGTGTCAAGATGAATTCCCAGCAAGTAAGATACAATTTAAAGTTTGATTTATTATTTCTTAGATGTCACAAACACAGGATATCAGTGTCTTATTTCTTTTTTTCTTTGATGTCAAAGTCTGGGTCATCTTACTGATAGTTAAGAAACTTGCCCAAAGGGGTGGCGCCTGTGGCTCAAAGGAGTAGGGCACCAGCCCCATATACCATAGGAGGTGGTGGGTTCAAACCCAGCCCTGGCCAAAAACTATAAAAGAAAAAGAAAGAAACTTGCCCAAGGTTACAAACCTAATACACAGTAGAGTCAAATTTTAGACCAACGTGTGATTACAAATCACATCACTCTTTCACTATACATTGATTCCTTCACCATCCCTGGCATTCACAGAGCCAGTAAGGCATGCTCCCCTAGTGTTAGAACTTTCTGTGACAACTGGGTCCATGGTGTTGTCTGGACCATGCAGCAAGCTTCCACATCCCTTTCCTATAACAGTGCAGCAGACGCGGCATAGGACAGAGTGCTGGCAGGCCAACACCTTGCCCCGTGGCTCTGTGGGAACCCAGTGTGTGACCTGGACTGAGATGCCTAACAGGTGACAGTCTTGCCTTGTGCCTCTGTTCTGCAGGGGCTTTCCACAGAAGGCCAGCAGGACTGCCAGAATAGCCTCAGACGAGGAGATTCAAGGCACAAAGGATGCTGTTATTCAAGACCTGGAACGGAAACTTCGCTTCAAAGAGGACCTTCTGAACAATGGCCAACCGGTATGTAGAGATTTGGGGTCCAGTTGTGCGCTTCCGAGGGCCGTGTCTTCACTCACTGAACTTAGGTTTTTAAGCTACATACATGAAAATATTCCATTCTTACTAGCTTGAGGGCTTGAGTCTAGAGAAAAAGGAGAAAGTGAAGTGGGTCCCTTCTGTGGCTCTTCTGTGTTCCCTACTATTTGTGAAACCCCCTGGGGTAGAAGCAGAGAGAGAGAGAGGGAGAAGGGTTACTTAACGAGGGCTGGAAAAGGTAGGACATGGGAGGGAGGGAGGGCCAGACTGTCTCTGTCCAGGAGCAGTGGATGGAGATAAAGTACCAAAAGAAGACTCTGGATTCTAGAGCATATATTGCCTCTACACAAAAAATATTTTTTTCAAGTTTTTTTTTTTTATTTCAGAATTTTATGGGAGTACAAATGTAAAGTAAATTGCTTCTGTACATTTTGAGTGAAGTTGTAAGTATGCCCTGGATGGTGTACACTGTATTCCCCCACCATTGATGAGCATTATTTCCTTATGTGTACACAAGTCTTGATTGCTTTGTTCTAATTTAATAGTGAGTATACCTGATGTTTGTTTTTCCATTCTTGTGATATTTCACTTAGAAGAATGGTCTCCAGCTCCATCCAGGTAATATAAGACATGAGCTCATCATTCTTTATGGCTGAGTAGTGCTCCCTGATGTGTGTACACCACAGTGTGTGAATTCACTTGTGTGTCAATGGGCACTTGAGTTGGTTCTGAATCTTTGTGATTGTGAATTGTGCTGTTATGAACATTCAAGTGCAGGTGTCTTTTTTATAAAATCTTTATTTTCCTTTGG
The DNA here is from genome assembly GCA_963574575.1 of Galagoides demidoff. Classification (NCBI taxonomy): domain Eukaryota; kingdom Metazoa; phylum Chordata; class Mammalia; order Primates; family Galagidae; genus Galagoides; species Galagoides demidoff. The sequence goes on along the minus strand of CAUYQV010082827.1, from coordinate 28,633 downwards.
GTAAATACCTACTTGTGTGAATGCTGCATTAAATGGTAGATTTTAGTTCTTTGACTGCTTTTTGGGTCTTCTATGTCTTTAAGAGTTTTTCCAATTGTTCTAGAATTCTTATAGTTTCATGCCGTAGGTTTAACTGTTATCCATTTTGAATAAATTTTTGTGAGTGGAGAAAGGTCCGGATTCTGTTTCAGTCTTCTTCGCATAACTGTCCGGTTCTCCCTGCACCATCTGTTGAACAAGGATTCTTTTCCCTAGCATGGTATATTTTTGTCTGCTTTGTCAGATGGGAGTATCTGTTCTTGTGCCAGTACCATGCTGTTTTGATTACCTTATCTTTACTAGAGAAACTATTCCTGAAGTTCAGTTCTGTTCTACCAGGTATTCTACCAGATTCTGTATCCTTAAGAGTAATGATGCCCATTGTGTAGCCTCGTACAGTCTTCTAGTGTCAGTGTCAGTGTTAGAGCAAGGTAAGTCAGGAAGAAATTAATTCTAATAATTAAGTTTTAAAACAGAATTGTGGAGGACATAAGTTGATTGGGTTAGATAAATATATATATATATAGCATATATATGATGTTTTCTCTGTTGGACTTAACTGTTTCTCCATCAGTTTTTTTTGTTTTTTACTGACCCCCACATCAGAGTATTTTAAGGGGATAGGAAAAGCAAGTCTAACAAATAAGATTCCCCCATAAAGAGAGGACCCTTTTGTAGCTTTATTATGGAATTATCACCAGAAAAATTTGCCTGACTTATAAGTAGAAGAAAAGGACCTCTTTGTATAAAATCTTCCTCTCAAACACCTTTTTCAGAGTAGGAAGTTCTCGGTGTTGATGGTGTTTTCTGGGAACTTTAATTACCAAGCACTGACAAATAAAAAAGTATGTGTGCAAGCCGCATTTGATTGGAAAGGTGGAGAATAGAGGAGGGTGTTGAATGCTGATTTTAATTATTAGAACCTCTTAATCTGACCAAGGAAAATTAAAATTCAAATGAGTTTTGAGTTACTCATTTCACCAAATATAGAAAATTTTCACAAAGGGAAAATATTTTCTCCCTGAAATAAGTGATTACATGTGTTAAACGTACACACTCTGCAAGTTTTCCTAGGCTCTGTCAACCAAAGGCTATAAAAAATTAAAATGAATACTTAGGGGAACTTTTTCAAGCCAGATACAGGCATCCCTCCAGCTTTTTTGTTTTTGGTTGTTTATTTAAATATTCCGTATGGAATAAGATTCTCTTGGTGAAACTTTTATAAGCTATTGTTCAATCATATTGTATGTATATATATTTATATGTATCTGTTATATACTTTATATATCTTTTATATATAAATATGTAATATTTATATTTATCTGCTTATCCATGAATAACATTCACAATAAGTTCCATGGATTCACCTTAGAGCCTAAAAGGACAAGAAAAAACAAGGTTTCCCTCTTTAGAATCTGGGATTCTCAAATAGCTTTTCCCTAATGTCACACATTACTCTTATTTTTGGCTCCTCTAGACAAGCGCTGTACATCCACATGGCATAGAGATGCAGAAACAAAACTTAGTGAGAAATGTAGAGTTTAAAAAAAATTGTGAAGTACATTTGTCTCCTAATGGTAGCAGGTGAAATAATAGATATAAAATTGACATTTCTGCTAAGAAGTATAGAAATGCTTCTTAAGACAATAGTTATTTAAAATGCTCTTTGAATATTGAGTTTAGTGATTCCTTTTTAAGAGATGGAAGAAAGTAATTTAAGTCCACAGTATGCTGTACTGTGGCAGGCCATGCACACCAGACACTTGCCTTTTCCTCCTTCCCCTGCCCATTTTTTTTTTATTGTATTAAGACATTTATATTCTACATGTAGTAGATTTAACATGTACCCTTGTAAAATGCACCATAGGTGTGGTCCCACAAATCACTCTCCCTCCACCCTTCCTCCCACCCCCTTTTCCCCTTCATCTTGGGCTATAGTTGGGTTATAGCTTTCATATTGGAAGTGTGGGTGCTTATAAATTGGTTTCATAGTAGGGCTGAGTATATTGGATACTTTTTTTTCCATTCTTGAGATACTTTGCTAAAAGTATCTCATGTTCCAGCTTCATCCATGTAAACATAAAAGAGGTAATGTCTCCATCTTTTTTTAAGGCTGCAGAATAGAAATAATGGTCTTTTTTTTTTTTTAATGAAGTAATTGAACTTCAAGACTGTCATTTGGCACATTTACTTCCCAGTTTCCCAATTGCTGGGATTGGAACCAGCAATTACTGGAAATTATAAATTTACTGAGTACATTTTTCTGATTAGAGAGTTTCCAATAGAATTTGTATCTATATTCAGAAATTTGGACGTTTATCTGAAGCAACTTCTGTGCCCTTTTTAGATTCTGCCTTATGAATTACTCTTGCTAATGAGACACTTAATAATAAAATGCCTTGGATGGGATGGTCTCTGAAAAGTTCCTCCCAGATTCCTAATCTAAGTTACTAGAGAACCAACACTCAATCGTGGATATCACCAACAGACAGAAGAAAGATGTCAGTATTTCTTACATATAGGAATGGCCTAGCAAAAACAGTTGGGGCTGATTCCAAAGTGCTGGTTGCTGGTTACAAAAACCACTCTGCGTGCTGGACTGGACAGGCAGTCTGCTTCTGAGCAGAGCTGTGCATATGGTGTCAGCCTGGGCAGGTTTCCTTCTTAGTCCTATGGCTAACAGAGCCATGTGCCATCGTTCTTTAGGGATCCTTACATTTACCTCATTCATCCCCTTCACATAACAGTCTAGGAAATGCCTTGAGCAGTGAAGACCTCACAGTACAGAGGATAGTCACTGAGAACTGGGCTAAAACCACCTTTAGCTAACACAAACTGAACATGTCCTGTGGGCCAGACATCATGTTAAGTGAGTGACAGAAATGTCAGTGATATGTTCTTTTTATCTTTCTTCCCCCGCCTCCCGTGGGGAGGCTGGGTTTGAACCCGCCACCTCTGGTATATGGGGCCAGTGCCCTACCCGTTTGAGCCACAGGCGCCACCCTCGATATGTTCTTTTTATCTTCCACGTCTTCTCTTCTAGAATATCTTCCTGCTTTTCCTGTCATTCAGCCCCCGGGCTGTTCTGAAGCCATTGGATGGCTATAAAATAGCATTTCCTTTAAATGGTTATTTTGCTGTTTGCACATCTTTGATTTTTCTCTATGATTTTCACAAAGGATAAGCATATGACACATACTTTCAATGTGGCTTCTGCCTGGTAGCTTATTGCTCACTTTAAATTGGTGCTGTATCAATTGGTGGCTGAGGTGGGGATGGGGGGGCCTCCTTTCCCACACTGTTTCTGACAATGGGAAGCACATAGCCTCAGAAAACACCAAAACTTACTCTGTTTTTATTTTTTCATAAAGTATATGTATTTGTGATTTTTTTTCCTCTAATTTTGTATTTCGGTGACTTATTTTGTCTAGAGGTTAACATATGAAGAAAGAATGGCTCGACGACTGTTGGGTGCTGACAGCGCAATGGTCTTCAACACCCAGGAGCCCGAAGAGGAGCCAGCTAATCAGGTACATGTGGCTCTGGGCTGCTTTGAAGAGTAACGATGGTTTTATCTCCTTCCCCATACTTCTCATGGACATGATTCTTAGGATCAATTCTCTGGAAAGTGGAAAGGAAGTCGCAGAAAATTGTACTAATATCAACCTCATAACTGATATTCAAGGAACACAAAGTCTACTGATGTTAAGTCATTGATAGAATCATTTCCATCAGTGATAACTGTTCTTTTTGTCTTCTTATTTATCAGTTTATTCTACTTTAGTGTATCTTTCTGTTTTTTCCTGTCCCATGCTTTGATGCAAAATAGTTTTGTGTGGAGAAACACATTTTCAATGACTTCACTTACAAGAGTTAGTATATATTCCCTGTTACAGGTGAACAGCATGGGGTGAGCGGCACCATCCCCCTGCACAGTTTAAAATCTACATACAACTGTTGACTCCCCTAAAAGTTAACTACTAATAGCCTAATGTTAACCGAGGCCTTACCACTAACAGCTGATTAACACATGTTTTGTATATATCTTATTTTGTTATATACCTTATGTATTATAATAAGGTGCTTGTCATAAAAAATAAAAAACATATTTACTGTTCATTAAGTGGAAATGGCTCATAATTAAAGGTCTTCATCCTCCTCAGCTTCATATTGAGCAGGTGGAGGAGGAAAAGGGATTGGTTGATCTTGCTGCTGTAAGTGTGGCCAAAATCCACTTAGAAGGGTACCCTCATGGTTCAGACCCATTTTCTTCAAGGGTCAGCTGTGTATTTTTAATACCTAGTCAAAGTATCTAGTACAATATCTTTATCTGTGTACAGAAAGGACTGCCTTTACCTTCTTTCATATGTACAGATGCTCCTTGACTTAGGATGAGGTTGTGTCCTGATAAAACCCATCTTAACTTGAAAGTACTGTAAGTTGAAAGTGAATTTAACACCTCTATTCTACCGGCCTTCTCAGCCCAGCCTGCCTTAATGTGCTCAGAACACTGAGATTAGCCTGTAGTTGGACAAAATCATCTAACATAAAGCCTATTTATAATAACATGCTGACTATCATGGAATTTATACTACTATACTGAAAGTGAAAGACAGAATGGTCATATGAGTGCCCACAGCACAGTTTCTGCTGATGTGTCGCACCACTGTAAAGTCAGATGGTATCTGCAGTTATAAATCACTGATCAACAAAAGATCTAAAATGTTCTTTGTTCCCCAGCTACCACTAAAAAAGTCACTTCATGCATTTGATGTAAGCTGCTTTTATTTGGAGTGTCCAGATGCAGTATCAAAGCTAAAAGAAAGTTTTAAAACAAGTTTAAAGGATCAAGTAAACTCTTTCTCAGATCTGTTGACATCCTTCAAAATCTGAAAGTTTTTCTATGCTAAATGTTGCTGCTACAAAAGTTTCACTTAAAACTAGAAATCTTGCTGGATTCCTATTTCTATTATTGGTCTTTACTACTTTTTTTCTCCTATTACAGGAAATTGGGTCTCCCCATGCTTCTGTAGGGAATCCTCTGGATGGTCAAAAGGTCATGCCTTTCTCCTCCTATTTTGTTGCTGTGTCTGTTCTCTCCACTTGTATCTGTCTTTACTGCCATAAATGCTATGACTAGTATCTGTTTTTGTTGAATATCAGATGAACAAAATTATTGCAATATGATTTTTCTTGACATTTATTTACAAACTTGAATTTAATATGTCATTAATATATAGTCTGCCCTTTAAGTCATGAAATAATTTTCATTTGTTATACCTTTCTGAGAGAAAAGTAGTTGTGATTAATTTGATAATAATTAGACCAAACAACTCTGTGATGTTATTTTTTGTAGTTTTACCATGGTATTTCTTCCTTTAAACACAAATTTTTTTTTAAGAGTTCAATAAATTTTAAATATAGTTAAATTAACTTGTCTTCATTCTACTTTGTAGGAAAAAAAAAAACAACACCCTGTAGGATTAACTTTAATCACACATAAGATGCTGACACACTCTTTAACCAAAATTTTGCCTGGATTGTCCACTGTACTTTTCCTTCTAAACCTAGTGGGTTCCCTGAGTTTAGGAAGCCCTGTGAGGCACAGGGATGGACGGAGATTGGACAGAGTGCCGTTTTTTTCTTAAAATTCTGTGTAATATGCAGCTGTTTGCCACATGTGTCCTGTTAGCTGTCAGGAGAGATGCCCACCCTGCATCAGCTTTCATCCTACAGAAAGACATCACTGCTCCATTGTGTAACACTTTATTTTTATGAACGGTTTAGGAAAACACAGCATTTGTGTTTGCCTTTTTCTGTCCTTGTCCCTCTTTCTCCTGCCTCAAGAGAAGAAGAAAAAAACATTGATCTTTTGGAGTTTTTCCCTTCTTTTCTTTTTCTTGGATGATAGGTGTAGAAGATAGCTACTCACCTCCAGATGTTTTTATTTCAAATAAAATTAAACTGGCCGCAGACTATGTTTCTGAGCTCCATGTTAGTAATATATCTGTCTCCTTGGTGCCTTACAGGGAGGGTGAGGTGCACAGAACCCACCAGGCAGAATGGCAGCAGGGGACATGCTATGGTGGGAAGCGTCACTCACATTCTCTCTTCCTCTAGGAGTACAAAGTCTCCAGCTGTGAGCAGAGGCTCATCAGCGAGATCGAGTACCGGCTGGAGAGGTCTCCTGTGCAAGAGTCAGGCGAGGAAGTGCCCTTTGTGGATGTCCCTGTGGACAAGAGGGTGGCCCCGATCTTTGAGATGAAGCTGAAACATTACAAGATCTTTGAGGGGATGCCAGTGACTTTCACCTGTAGAGTATCTGGGAATCCAACGCCAAATGTGAGCTGACAATAAAATAGTTGGCTTTTTAAGAGTTGTTTTCTGAGGAAGAGGTTAGCTTCCAAAAGATAGTATGTGTGGTAGGAGGAAAAGACACAGACCACCTCTCTTGGGTACCTGAAGGTCAGGGTTACCCTCAGGAGCCATCAGAAACCAGAGGGATGTGGGGAGTGGAGAACAAAAGGGACCCCTGTATTATTTACTCTTCATTGTCACCCCTTAATTGCAAATGACCTCACTGAGTTCTGTGTGGTTAATTAACTTTGCCATGGTATAAGAGCTGGTGAGTGGCGAGGCTTAGATGTGGACCTCATGCTCTGTACACACCAAGAAGTGACTGCTGGTTGTACGTAGTAAACTTTAAACCCTACTGTACAAAACCAAGGCTTCTTGTGTTTACAGAGGAAGGTAAGTGATCACAGCTGCTGTTAGGAAGGTGATGGGAGCACCAGCCACAGGACCATGTGCAAGTGCTGGGCACAGGGTGCCGCTCCTTAGAGAGAAGACTAGAGTTAACTTCACTAGCCCAGCAAAGCAATAACTTTCCTAGAACTTGAGTGAAAAGGATAAAAAGGGCAAGAAATTGAAACCCTCAAATTACGCTATGACATATGGAACCAAAAATGCAGAAATTAATACGAAAGGATGATTACAACCCTTAGAAGCAAGCACTATCCTATACATGGGTGCAGCTCAAGGTGTTTCCCACTCCCCCAGAGTAGAAAGGAGGAAATTGTGCTGAACATTAGTCCAATAAAGACTGACAGTCCAGGTGAGGAGAGTCAACAGAGCCAGGAGCAGGGAAACAGAGGGCAAGCACTGCACCATATTGGACGCACTGAAGAGGCTCTAAAGTAACTACTTAAAGTAATTGAAACTATTTATGAAGGGACAGAAACTATAATGAGAGAACAGGACAGTCCCCCCAGATTTTTAAAACAAGCATATAGAAATGAAAAGTACACTCACTGAGAAGTTAAACTCAAGTGAGAACCAAAATGGAACAGTGAGATGGGACACCAGGCACTCCAAGGGCTACTTTCCTTTAGGGCCATGTGTAAAATTAACACAAGTTGTACTATCGTATTCTTTCCTTAAAACTGAATTCTAGCCCCACAGTCGCAAACAAAATAGCCTTATATTTCCAAATCTTTATCCATTTCCTAATAAAATGGGACTTCTACAAAAACTTATTGTTAGAAAGCCTCTTTACCATATCCAAAATTTGGATAATAGCTATGTATTCCAAATATGATATCAAATATATATATTAAAAATAAATTTGCATCTCTTCTTAGGAAAGGCATTAAATTATTTCTGTATATTATACTATAGTAGATCCCTTCACTTTTTGAAGAGCAAATCTAGCTTCATTGTACAGATTTATAACTCATCTGAGGTATGCTTTTTTGCTTAGTTGCCATATATATCAGTGTTGACTTTCTTAAGTGCTAGTAAAAAAATTTTTTTAAAAAGGGCGGCACCTATGGCTCAAAGGAGTAAGGCGCCAGCCCCATATGCCGGAGGTGGTGGGTTCAAACCTAGCCCCAGCCATAAATAAATAAAGGCAGACCCCCCCCCCAAAAAAAAACACCCCAATTATTTGAAGAAAGAAACAGATTAAGTAATTTTTTCCCTAATGCTTTCTTGAAGGTCAGGGGCTTTATCTATGAAAAATCCATTCTTGCTAGTCCTTAGAATAATAGATACTAACGTAATTGTTAGGGTTGCTTTTAGTTTCTGTTACTCAAAATTACTAGATGTTCTATTGAAGAACTTGTTACATGTTATTACTTGATATACTGGTAAGTATTTAAAGTAAAGACTTTTCTCATGAAAAAATAAATTCACAGCTTACAAATGAAATTCAACAAGAAATTACATCTTAAACTACTAATTATAAAGTATGATGCTTTATATAATTCAGTTTTTAGAACTGAAAGTTATTAGTCCAGTTAATGATTAATGCTTAGGCTCTAGTATTTTTTTTTTTTTTTTGAGACAGGAGCCTCCAGCTGTCCCCCTGGGTAGAGTTCTGTGGCATCACAGCTCACAGCAACCTCCAACTCCTGGCTCAAGCGATTCTCCTGCCTTAGCCTCTCGAGTAGCCGGGACCACAGCTACCTGCCACAATGCCCAGCTATTTTTTGGTTGCAGCCGTCATTGTTGTTTGGCGGGCCCGGGCTGGATTCGAACCCTACGCCTTAAGTGTACGTGGCTGGTGCCTTAGAGGCTCTAGTATTAATAAAGAAAATTGTCTATAATTTTGGAGCTGTCTGAAAAATAGGAGTTGGAAGAGTTATAGCAATTAGACCCTGATAACGCAAGCATTTATTTAGTGCTGTATCTTCCTAGCCTTTTCTCATCTTCAGAATGTAGTTTTCTAAAAGATTTTTCAGGCGGCGCCTGTGGCTCAGAGGAGTAGGTCACCAGCTCCATATGCTGGAAGGTGATGGGTTCAAACCCAGCCCCAGCCCAAAAAAAAAAAAGATTTTTCAGATATTGTCACACTTTGACAGGAAAGCGAATCTGAATACCAATTTGTGTCTCAGTATGCATGGTGATTAACATTAAGAAGAATTGGTGGGTTCAAACCTAGCCCCAGCCAAAAAAAAAAAAAAAACCAACTAAAGCAGGTTTCTTTTGTTAGGAATCAGCAATGTGTCTGGTTGCAAAGAGTAAAAATAACAATAAAGAACCTGCTGTGACTTAAAAAAAAAAAGAGGAGGAGGAGGGTTTCTCATCTAACAATAAGTCTGGAACAAGGTTGATGCAGACATTTAGCTCAGTATCTCAGTTATACTGGGGCTGCTGGCACTGAAATTCATAGTAGGCCCGTCTTTCCACTGTGTAATTCATAATCTAAATCCAGAATAATAGCTGAATCATCACATATCTGTGGACCAGTGGTTTTGTTTAAAGATGAGGGAAGGAAAGAGGATCTACAGAAGTAGTTGAACCACTTTAAAATTCATACTGAATCAAAATTTACTTTTACCTTATTTTTCACATGTAATTTTTTTATCAACTGAAGTTATATATGTGAAAAATATTGTACTTTTGGGGTAGTGCCTGTGGCTTAGTGAGTAGGGCACCAGGCCCATATACCAAAGGTGGCAGGTTCAAACCCGGCCCCAGCCAAACTGCAACAACAACCAAAAAAATAGCCAGGTGTTGTGGCGGACACCTGTAGTCTCAGGTACTCAGGAGGCTGAGGCAAGAGAATCGCCTAAGCCCAAGAGTTGGAGGTTGCTGTGAGCTATGATGCCACGAAACTCTACTGAGGACAACAAAGTGAGACTATGTCTCTACAAAAAAAAAAGGAAAAATACTGTACTTTTCAATACTACTGTGCTTCTGTTGCCACAGTGAGGGCAGCTGTCAAGCTTTAGGCCTTTGGTCATATGCACAGGTCTCTCAGAATCCCAGCGCCAGCCACCCACCTTCCCTGCAGCCTCTACTTGTCAAGTAGTTCAGCAGAATGACTAGAGTTTGGGATCTGTATTTGTCTTGGGAACAACCTTATTACCTTTACATTGTAAGTAATACATTTTAATTGCCAACACTTTTGAGAAAAGCAGAAAGAAAAATGCCTACAATCCCTCCAGACAGAAATAACCCCTACATAACTATCCAAATTCAATATATAGTCTATTATGTAAATAATGTATGGATGCCATGCCATGTTTTTAAAAACAAAAGGAGGTGTTGTATACCGTGTATTTTTTTAAAGTAAAATAGAATTGAATTTGTTTGCTACCTGCTTTTTTCGCTCAAAATTCAATTTCCTATACAGGTATTTGGTTCAACATGAAAACTCAGGTCAGGTCTGCAGACACCAGGTTATTTACAGTCCTCAAAACAGAATGCAACTATACACATTCCTCATTGGTCCTGATTGGTCCTGTTTCCTCTCTCAGGTCTATTGGTTTAAAGATGGGAAGCAGGTTTCTCCCAAGAGCAGTCACTATGCCATTCAGAGAGACCCAGACGGGACCTGTTCCCTCCACACCATGGCCTCTACCCTGGATGATGATGGGAATTACACCATCATGGCTGCAAACCCTCAGGTGAGGAAGGATGGTGCAGGCATATGTCTAGTGCCTATGGGTGTTTGATGGGACAGAGAAGCTGTTTAATTAGAAGGTGAAGTTATACTCCTTTGACTCATGAAACTATTTTTCCACATTCTGCATCCATCTTGATTTCAGAAGACAGAAAAATTCTTCATTTCCTGAGTGACTTACCCTTTCAGGTGTTGTTCTACCAAGTGATTCAGTGTAGACAAGTATTCCTTTCACAAATGTTAGGGCCCAACAAGTAGGCAATAGATGGCAATAATGGACTAGACACAGCCCCATAGTAGAAAATAAACACTAAACAAATACACAAGTAATGAAATATCAGGTAGGGTTATATGGAGAAAATAAAGCAGAAGGAAAACAAAATATTTTTAAAATACACACTTGTAAATTGGATAAGTACTGTATAAGAGCACAGTTACATAATTTTGATAATACTTATGTATAGCATTCAGGATGTGTTTTCACCAAAATGTTTTCTCTTCAATTTGCCCCTAGATTTAGGGTCAGCAAATCAGTTGCCTTTTAGAATCAGGCTCCTGGGTAACAAGTTCTCAGGGGAATCCTGCAAATTCTTTTTTACCAAATATTTTATATATTCTAGACACTAGAATATATGTAGTACACAAAAATGAGTAAGAAGTGACTTTGTACCTTGGGAGAAACCAAATATGTGACAGGAAAAGAAGGGCAGGAAATCAAATAGAAAGACAAAAGCCCAGGACTTGAGCCACACTGAGCAACCTCAGGCCAGGTGGCTTGGCAGGGCTAGCATAGCTTCTAGCTCGGCCACTCACCCACTACTCCAGCAAGCCACATGCCATCTACCTGTGCCTGCTCTGACCCTGTAAGATCTTCCTCTCAAATAATAAGTTCCAAGTTTTCCTCCTTTTAAATTCCTTTCAAATTAATTTGAATTCTTAATTTCAGTCTCTCAATAACATAAATCAATGGAGCACCACCACCCCCACTCTCAAGTAACAACACTACTGTCTCTTAATGAGGGGAGCAAGGAAGAGCCTCCACTCTGAATTGACACCTAACAACTATTTTTACCCTCTCAATTAGCAGCAATTAACAACCATCAATCACTCAATTAACTAACATCATTAATACTTTGACAAGCGCTCCCTCCCTCCTCCCCCAACCCTGGACTCTCCCCCGACATACATACAACTTCAACAAATGTGTGAAAAGCACTCATGTACCTAGTCCATGTGCGTTCAGTAAGTTACCATCACTTTTAACTCAGAGACACAACTTACCCTGCCTTAGAACAGAACATGCAAGCAGGTATGGATGGTCAGCTCTGTGTCCAGCCCCTTAAATATTTTAGGTTTAACTGTGTCTAGTTTGTAAGTCTTAGATTTGTTAATTTTACATGAATGTGATGTCATTCAGGCCATTCCAGCGTGGTTCTCACACAATGCTCATTTTCTCATGCTGACATCTCCTCCTTTATGTGTGGTTTGGGTAAGGGATGCCACTAACTTTTAATAAGATTATCACTAAAATACCTGACAGAAAACATGTAGCTTTGATTCAGAATTGGCCACAACCCATAGGCACAGATTATGAGTAATTCAAAGAGGGTTGTCATGTTAAATACTGTCCTGGATAAAACAGTGAAGTTTATTTAACAGTTGAGAGAAAGACCCTCTCATCCAAATTTGTAGAGTTTTACAGAGGAAATTAACTCAGAGAAGATGCTTTTCTAAAAGGGGCGCTGCCACTGCTAACACACCACACAAATTTGTTGTGCGATGATGTCTTATGGGGAGCAGGACAATAGACTTGAGTATATGCTTAATGGTTACCAGCTTTGCCCAGCAAGTCATCCCTTCCTGATGTCTCTGGCAGGGCCGCACCAGCTGCACTGGACGGCTAATGGTCCAGGCTGTAAACCAGAGAGGCCGCAGTCCCCGCGCCCCCTCAGGCCACCCTCATGCCAGAAGGTATTTCACATGTTCTTTCCCATATGTGTCACTATTATTTTGTTTATTCTTATTTTCTTTATTTATCACTATAAAGTCAATAGTATTAGAATCACAGTGTGGCCACAAAAGTGGAAGATGAAATGTGAGTACGGACTTACCATGTATGGGTTCTTTGCTATTCAGAAAGGAGAGGGAACAGACATTGTTGAGATGCGCTAGGTCCACTCAGATACACCACTGTTAACTTGTCAAATTTTATGTGTGAAGACACACCCAGTTCCTTTAAATGGTATATTATCTTTAAATATGAGTACTAAAGAAGTTTGATTTTAAACATTTGCTTGTGTGAGTTGACCAATTGCCATTACATTTCTTAAAATCAGCTATTTGTTAATATTCATTTTTCAAACTCTTAAAGACCATCAGACCACAAATTTTGCAGGTTAAAATCTGTCATTTTTTTAATTTTATTTTTTTTTGACGGAGTCTCAAGCTGTCGCCCTGAGTATCATAGCATCATAGCTCATAGAAACCACAAACTCTTGGGCGTAAGTGATCCCCTTGCCTCAGCCTCCCTAGCTGGGACTACAGGTTCCCGCCACAACACCCGGCTTTTTTTTTGTTGTTATAGTTGTCATTGTTTGGTGGGCCTGGGCTGGATTTGAACCTGCCAGCTCCAGTGTATGTGACTGGCGCCTTAACCGCTTGAGCTACAGGCGCTGAGCCAAAATCTGTCATATTTTAAATGCTCAAACTAATAACAGCATGCTTCCCAGTTTTAGTAGCCCTGTGTCTGCGCAGGGATACAGACAGAAAAATGGGAGGCAGAGACAGAAAAGAGATACTACTACTTAGTAACATGTTTGCATTTAAAAAAACAAAAGCAAATCAACTAGCCTGTCAGCCTGGGCTCATAGATATTTAGAGTATCCCCAAATAGGCCAGCTGTAAATTGAACATAGTCAGGTTCACAGAGGCCAGCAGAGAAACTGACTAAGGATCACACAGGGGATGTGACTGGATCCAGAGACCTTCACCAACATTGATAAGACAACTCTGGCACCTGAGCACGTGCAGATTTAATTCCAGCCATGTGGTGGCAGTATCTTCACGTGACGCAAGCAACTGTCAATGGCTGTAATTTCTCTCAGCATACTTAGCAGAAGGGCCACTGTCAAAAGTTGCAGCAGTTGTCCTTACTGCTTTTCTTGTGGTCTTCAATACATTTAAGCTTTTCCATATCCCAATGGGTCCTCTAGAAAGCATTTTTCTCATAAATTAGATCTACCCTCAAGAAGAATAGACCATTTAATAGCCTGGTATGCTAATATTTCATTTGTTCCACTCTTGCTTTTTCTAGTGAATGTTTTTAAACTTATTTTCTAGTAATTACTGACAGAATTTGTATACAGTATATTGATCTTTTCTACAGTGCTAGTATGCTGCACTAGCTTTAAATTACATTCCTCTTAAAGAAGTGAGAGATGCAGAAAATCTGGAATATCTGCACAATCTTATTTTTTTAAGGAAAGAATAATGGCTTTTAGCTTATAGATAACTAAAGAAAAAAAACTTGCCTCACGTTGTTTTCCTGATTAATATCAAATAAATTTTGATTAAAAATATATTAAAATTTTTATAGAATAATAACTTTTAATTTCTGAATCACAATGGAAAGTTATAGTAATTTCAGTTGAAAATGATTTGGTAATCAGCAACAGCTGTTGCTACTTTTCATAAACCTTTAAAAAAAATTTAAGAAAAAATGTGTTAATATATAATGTTAAATATATATAACTTATAATACATATTTTAACACATAATATATAATTTAACATTATATATTAACACATTTTTTCTCCATTTCCCTGTCTGACTTATGTAATTACCAGAATATTAAATTTATGATAAATTTTGAAATTAAACAAGATTTTGCTTTTATGATTTTTTTTTTTTTTTGGAGACAGAGTCTCACTATGTTGCCCCCATTAACATCACAGCTCACAGCAACCTTAAACTCTTGGGCTTCAGCAATTCTCTTGCTTCAGCCTCCCAAACAGCTGTGACTATAGGCGCCCACCACAACACCCAGATATTTTTTGGTGCAGTTGTCATTGTTGTTTCACTGGCCTGGGCCGCGCGTAAACCCACCAGCCTTGGTGCATGTGGCTGGGACCTTCACCACTGTGCTACAGGCATCAAGCCTTCTGTTTTTTTGTTTTTTTTTTTAATCTTAGGGGTAGGGATCAGATAAGAAAATCATATTATTACCTTGTGTATATTAAGAAAACAGATGACTACAGTCTGGGAATAACTATCTATTGATATTTCTGTCTTGTTTCAAGGCCTCGATCCAGATCAAGGGACAGTGGAGATGAAAATGAGCCAATTCAGGAGCGATTCTGCAGACCTCACTTCCTACAGGCCCCTGGAGACCTGACTGTTCAGGAAGGAAAACTCTGCAGGATGGATTGCAAAGTAAGAGTTTCTTACCATCTGCCAATCTGTTGCCTCACTTCTCTCCCCTCATTGACAATTCTCTATAGTTCCTTATTCCAGTTTAAGAGCAGAAAAAAATGAATAAAACATACCCGATAGATATCTACATATTTCTTTTTTGAGACAGTCTCACTCTGTCACCCTGGGTAGAGTATAGTTGTGTCACAGCTCACAGCAACCTCAAACACCTGGGCTCAAGCTGTCCTCCTGCCTCAGTCTCCTGACAATGCCAGGTTAGTTTTTCTATTTTTAGTAGAAATGGGGTCTCATTCTTGCTCAGGCTGGTCTTGAACTCCTGAGCTCAAGGGATCCTCCCACCTTGGCCTCCCAGAGTACTAGGATTACAGGTGTGAGCCTCCACACCTAGCCTATATACTGTTTTTCATCATTTTTTTGTTTACATTTAAATTTATATTAAATATGTTCTTAAGTATGGTGAAGACAAAGATGTTTCAGAACCACAGCTCTGGAGTTTATGTTGTCTTCCGTCCTGTATGGCCTATAAACATCATAGTTTTGCTCTTAACTGTGATGTGGGTTTAAAAGAGTCAGTTGGGCTCCCTCTGCTGGTTCTGTTTGGGATTATATTATGTTGTAAAAATATTTATGCTCTTATTACATTTCTCAGTTGAGTTTCAGAATGTGTTTGAGTATGTACGTACTTCATTTTCTGTCTATAATTAAGAATTCATGCTGGGTGCAGTGGCTCAGGCCTGTAACCCCAGCACTCTGGGGAGAGTGAGGCTGGTGGATCCCTTGAGCTCTGGAGTTGGAGACCAGCCTGAGCAAGAATGAGACCCTGTCTCTACTAAAACTAGACAAACTAGCTGGGTATGGTGGTGGGTGCCTATAATCCCAGCCACTCAAGAGGCTGAGGCAGGAGGATCTCACTTGAGCCCAAGAATTTGAGGTTTGCTGTGAGCGATGACAGCACAGCACTCTACCCAAAATGAGACTCTGTCTCAAAAAAAAAAAAAGGATTCACCCAGTAGCCACTGTTGTCTATACAGCCAAAGCATAATGTCCACTGCATGGCCATGATAGGGAATCCAGCTAAGTGTCCATCTGCAGGTGGCTAGAGAGAGGCAGCACAGCATGCTGGTAGAATACTAGTCAGCCTTAAAGTAAGTACTGGCATCTGGGGCAATTATACCTGGTAGAATACTAGTCAGCCTTAAAGTAAGTACTGGCATCTGGGGCAATATAGATGAACTCAAAGGACATTTTGTTAAGTGAGTAAGCTGGGCACAGGACTGCCCACACTGCAGGATCTCACTCACAGAAGCAGAAGGAGCTTCTGCTGTGGCTATCGGGACCTGGACAGGGAGAGGACATGGGGAGACCTTTGTCAAAGGAAGCAAAATGTCAGAGACAGGAGTAAGTTCAAGAGACCTAACCTTTACCACAGGACTGTAGTTCATAATGATATAACCCAAATCTGAAAATTGCTCAGAGGGTAGATTTTTAAGTGCTATAATCCACATATTAGCTTGATTTAGCAATTCTACTCCATTTTGAAATATGTTGTATATGACAAATGTATACAGTTTTATTTGATTGTAAAAGGTAGTTATTAGACCACTTGTAAAATGACTTGGGGTTTTTTTTTTTTTGATACAGAGCCTCAAACTATCACCCTGGGTAGAGTGCCGTGGCATCACAGCTCACAGCAACCTCAAATTCTTGGGCTTAAGAAGCAATTCTCTTGCCTCAGCCTTACAAATAGCTGAGACTACAGGCACCCACCGCAGTACCTGGCTGTTTTTTGGTTGCAGTTGTCATTGTTGTTTGGCAGGCCTGAGCCAGATTCAAACCTACCAGCTCTGGTGTATGTGGCTGGTGCCTTAGCCGCTTGAGCTACAGGTGCCACCAAAATGACTTGTTTTTAATCAACTGGTGAAATGTTATTTTAGATGATGTCAAGGGATTGTTAATTTTATGTGTAAAAGTGGAATTATGATTGTGTAAGAAAACTATTTTTTAGATATGTCTACTTATTTATATATGGGGTAAAATTACATAAATTTTTATTTTAAAATATAAAAAAAACAAGTGAATCTTAATAAGGGTTATACAGAGATTAGCTATAATATCACCTCTATTAGTCATATTTAAGAAATGAAAGTACTTTATTTCACTGTACAGGGACATAATTATCCTTGACATCCCTGCCATTAAAAGAACACTGGGGCTTGGCGCCTGTAGCTCAAGCAGCTAAGGCGCCAGCCACATACACCAGAGCTGGCAGGTTTGAATCTAGCCTGGGCCTGCCAAACAACAACAACTACAACTACCAAAAAATACCTGGGTATTGTGGCAGGTGCCTGTAGTCCCAGCAACTTGGGGGGCTTAGGCAAGAGAATTGTTTAAGCCCAGGAGTTGGAGGTTGTGATGCAACCGCACTCTCCCCAGGGCGACAGCTTGAGGCTCTGTCTCAAAAAAAAAAAAAAAAAACAAAACACTGGGGCCAGGCACAGTGGCTCCCACCTGTAATCACTCTGGAGGCTGAGGCAGGAAGATCCCTCAAGCTCAGGAGTTCAAGACCAGCCTGAGCTAGCGCAAGACCCCCATCTCACCCCTGGAAAGCTATAAGCAAAGTCACGGGACCTGATACTAACAGCCATCTCCTATACTACTACAAAATTTCTTAGCAGTGATTTCCCTTTGTTTTAACACATGTTCCCTCTGGTTTAGGTCAGTGGGTTACCAAACCCAGATTTGAACTGGCAGCTCAATGGAAAGCCCATACGGCCTGACAGCACTCATAAGATCCTGGTGCGTGAGAATGGGGTACACTCCCTGATCATAGAGCCTGTCACAGCTCAGGACGCTGGCATCTACACATGCATTGCCACCAACCGGGCAGGGCAGAACTCCTTCAGCCTAGAGCTGGTGGTTGCAGGTATGCTCACATGTGAACCCTCTCTCTCTCTGTCAGAAACAGCATCAGACAAATATGGAAGGTAAAGCAACCAGTATCATCAAAACAGTCGATGAGCACATGTTACAAGGCCCAACACATCAGAAACACTCATTTCTTGTGCTGAGGTCTAATCATTATCATTTAATCTTTCTTTCCTCCTGCTAACCAAGAGAGGGGACTTCAGCAGCTCTTGTGGGCTGTGTGGTCTCTCATCTGTGCATTGGTTCTCAGTGTGGCACAGGGAGAGTCTGCAGCAGCGTATGGATGCCCAGAAGCCAGGGCTTTGCTTATACAAGAAGTGCTGCCCATATTCCCAATTTTAACAGAATGTACAATTCTTCTAAAATTCAAAATTTTTCCCTGAAATGGTTTCTACCACTGATCCCTGAAAACAATTTCCCATTGGATTAGGTAACATTGAATGTTATTAACAATTAGTTCTGGGCTTGACTCCTGTAGCTCAGCGGCCAGGGCACCAGCCACATACATGGAGGTGGCAGGTTAGAACCCAGCCCAGGCCTAACAAACAACAATGAAAACTATAGCCAAAAAATAGCCGGGCATTGTGGTGGGCACCTGTAGTCCCAGCTACTTGGGAGGCGGAGGCAAGAGAATCGCTTAAGCCCAAGAATTTGAGGTTGCTGTGAGCTATGATGCTACAGCACTCTACTGAGGGCAACATAGCAAGACTCTGTCTCAAAAAAAAAAAAAATTAGTTCTGATTTTTTTCAGACTAAGTAGTGAAGTTGCCTTGTCTTTTTTTATAGCTGCCTTCAAAGAATACATGTTGGAATTTGTAGTTTATGGAATGTGCATTCCTAGTTTGTAGGTAACTACTTAAAGCTACTAGATTAAGATTCCTCCCTATATATTCCCCCTGTAAGTCTTATGGCATTTCTCACTTAAGCTGGGAGTTAAAGACTTTCAGAACTCTGTAGCAAGCTTCTCAGAGGGCACTGAGGGAACCAAGGGTGGTATGGTTGGTGATGGCTGTGGCACAGACCGATGAGTCTGACAGGTGGCCAGGGCACCATATGGGCTGATCAGACTTGAACTAATTGAGATAAGTGAGTGGAATGAAGAAAACAGCACCTGAGTCAAAGTGATACAAAACCAAACGTCTCCCTGAGCCCCCTGCAGCCCCTCTGCATCACTAATGGGCAGCCTGTCTCGTGCTCTCCTAGCCAAAGAAGTGCACAAGCCCCCCGTGTTCATTGAGAAGCTGCAGAACACGGGGGTCGCTGATGGGTACCCCGTGCGGCTGGAGTGCCATGTCTCAGGAGTACCACCACCACAGATATTTTGGAAGAAAGAAAACGAGTCACTCACTCACAGCACTGATCGCGTGAGGTAAGGCAGCACCGTGACATGGCCTAATGGAAAGTGCTTAGTCCTGGGGACATCTGTAAAGACACATTTATAAAGCATGTACATCTCTATGCAAAAGCCACACTTTTTATGAGTCTCAGACCAATCACTCTAATGTAAAATAAGACTTTTAGACGGAAGCACATTCTCTAATGGTAATATTTGTCTTTACATGTAAAAGAAAAGATGGATTCATTTGTTTTAGAGTTATTCAGAGGTTTCTGTAAAAGCTGATCTCTTGGTGTCTGCTCTTCCCATTGACTTTAGTGCACTAGTAGCCGCTGTAGAATTAGGAGTGACCCTGTTACCTGCTACTTGCATAATTCTAAATCATGTTTCATATTCAAAGCTACTTTTTAAAAATTTAGTGCCTTAATGCCTCTGCCCTTCCTCCAGCATGCACCAGGATAGCCATGGCTACGTTTGCCTGCTTATCCAAGGAGCCACCAAGGATGACGCCGGGTGGTACACCGTGTCAGCCAAGAACGAAGCAGGGATTATATCCTGCACTGCCAGGCTGGATGTTTACAGTAAGTGCCATTTACTCACTAAATTAGGAATATTTAGACATCTGAACAAAAAATTATGTTACTCTTACAAACAACTATAATATTTTGTCAAAAAATTCATATTGCTCTCTCTTTCCATTTATAGTTTCTCGACATTAATAATGAACCACACCAGGAGAACAAATACCCAAGTACCATTCAGGAACTTTATTAGCAAAACATGCATGTTGATTTCTCTTACATTGGCTAGTTATGGCTTCCTTACTCAAGCATCCTGAGGCACTAATAGTAAACAAAGGCATAACTACGTGTTTTTTACATTTTCTTAATTTGTGTTCTACTATTCTGCCTTGGTGATAATCCAATCACAGTACCGTAATGCCCCCAGGATGCATGTCCTATTAAGGCTGGAATGTGTGCTTGCTTATGCTTCTCATTATAGTGTGTATTACACAGCTCAGGCACAGACTTGTGTTTGTGTATTTGTGTACATGTATCCTAAATACAAAGAAAACTTTCCTACTGGATTTACAAACCAGTACAACAGCATTATATGATCCATTAACATAAAGAAAACCACTAAAAAAAAAAAAATAAGAACTGCCCTCAAACTTTATCTCTTATGGGAAACAATAACTTTGAAGTGGCCCCAGCTTTCTCTCCTGCCTGATTCCTTTCAACTGATTGTGTTCAGTTTCATCCACGGGGAATGCCTAACTACTATATTTTCTTCAATAAGAAAATCAGTTTATACCTGTGTACCACCCCATATATTTCATATTACTGCATCACAAGTACAGTGTGAGAGTTGTTAAGCTCATGTCAAAAGGTCCCCTGTGCTACAGTGTTTACTTTAAGTCTTTAATGACATCCACCACCCTGCACAGACAGTAAATCTCTTAACACGTGAGAGATTCTCCCAGCTCTACCATCTACCGTGGCTATGCTCAGTCTTTCACAGAGGACATGCCCCTGTTACCCATCAAAACATATCCATCCGGACATCTAAGGGCTCTCCAATTGTATCCTAAAAAAAAATCTTACAACTACAAAGAACACATTTAGCCTCCTGTGTCCTATCTAGATGTAACTATGTTTAAAAATATTCTACAGTTTCATGATAAATGATAAAAGATCTTAATTTACCTTGTTGTTTGTAGCCCAGTGGCATCAGCAGCCGCAGAGCACCAAGCCAAAGAAAGTCCGGCCCTCTGCCAGTCGCTATGCAGCACTTTCGGACCAGGGACTAGACATCAAAGCAGCCTTCCAGCCTGAAGCTAGCCCATCCCACCTGGCACTGAGCACCACCTTGGTGGAAAGTGAGGACCTGTGACTGGCTCTCTTATTGGTGCTAAAACACCAAGACAGCCACTGCCTTGACCAACATGCGCCTTTGTCACCTTACATAAAAGTGACTGTAAGAAATGAACACCAAAATAATATTTTTCTTACTTGATAAACCAAATTTAGCATTTAAGTAGGTGATGCTAATAGAAGTATACACATTGCACAGAAAATTTCACATTTATTGTCCAATTTGATGCTTTTGGAATTGCTGTCATTAAAGTGATCTGAAATGCCAGAATGCTAAAGGAAATCAGTTGTTCACGTTGGTGTTACCTACATGTGCCTTGAACACAGCTATAGGTGCCATGCAGCAAGATGGCGCGAAACGCTGAATGTGAAGCGGCTGTGCCACAAACACAACAGTGACTCTGAAACTGTTCAGCCAGCTGTGGTGAGCCAAGTGCAATATGCAAGGATGAAAGAGGAAGAGCTGACAGAAAGCCAAGTAAATGCCTTGTCTTCGTAAATGGTTTTGTATTAAATCATAAGGAAGGAACTACTTGCCTTAAACTTTATTAGTGTTAAGAGTTTTCTAACAAGGTTAGTACCTTACTTTTTAACTTTTTTTTCTTTGTGGTAGTATTTTCTTTCCATGCTACCTTGGTAGGAAGCTTATGTACAAACCATATTAAAAGGGTAATTTAAATATAAATAATATAAAGTATTTTGAATAAAGCAGAACTGCATTACGGTCTATTCCTCTAAAGGTACCCAAACCACCAAAATGACCAAGGCATATAATATTTGAGGGACACAGGGGTCTGTGAGGAGAAGGGAGAATTAAGGAAGGTGCCACCAGCACAATTACATTGTACTTATTTACACACAGAGAGAAAGGGCATGAGGGCTGCCAAAGACAAGACACGGCCATTCACAAGTTGAGGAATTTAGGGTCAGGTGGAAGTTTAGAGCATGTGTGCAACATGAACTAGAGAGAGTGTGAAGTGTGTGCAGGGTGAAGATGTAGGTGGTTAGGGCAAGCAGATAATGAATCGAAAGTGTAAGGCAGGCACACACACAAAGCTGTAGTGGGATGTCATCCACTGGAAGTAAGTGGAGACCAGAGAGACAGAATAGGTCTGTGCCATAATGGGCTTTCAGTGGCACCATGAAGTGGACAGTGGAAATCACTGGCTCACCACCCAGCTGACCTGCAGTTGGTGAAGGAGGTACTGGGCTCCAGGTGGTGAGAGGCAGCTCAGCCCAGACTGTGCTGAGTGTGTGCAATTCTGCGTCAGCTAGATGGGGTGGATTCTGACCAGACTTGACAGTTATAAGTCGGAACCAATAAATTTTAAAGAGAGGAAAAAATAATTTGGCCTGGTAGTATACAACATAAGGCTGTAATGGTACTTTGCTATGAAAATAAACACTGTATTCCTTATGCAAAACACATTTATCTTTCTTATTTATGTTTTGACCTCTCTTAGCTAAGTTACTCAATTCATATGTAGTAAGTTTATACCTGTGTACCACCCCATGTATTTCATATTACTGCGTCACAAGTACAGCTTTCCATTTCTTTATAAGAATACCAACCAACCAAGTCTTAAATACTAATATACTTAATTCAGCTCCGGGAGGCCTGCACAGATGCTCTGTGCAGCATGGCACAGGCTTACCTAACCATGCCTCTGTGCCTCTAACATGGAATCTAAGACACGAGGCAAAGCTCTCATGGATCTATGTTGCAGAATTATGACTATGTCATATCTAACTTGCCAAATTTTTTAAATGTGACTTTTTTACTAACTTGCTGGGTTTGGGATAAAATAGCATTATTTTGCCGCCTTTATTGCTGTATTTATAGGAAAAAAGTACTGTTACACTACTTTGGGTTGTTGTGCCAGTGTAATGTGGATTTAATATCAATAAATATTTAACAAATAATAGTTCCTATTTTCTGAAGCAAAATATTCAGTTTTAGATTTCTATTGTTGCTGCAGTAAGTGAGCACAAACTTAGAGGCTTTAAATGTCCCTGACAGCTCTGTAGATCAGGTCAAGCACACTGACACTAGTGTCTCTGTTCAGGATCTTACAAGGTTCAATCATTGGTCAGTTGGAGATCCACTTCTAAGTTCAAGGAGTTGTGTCAACTGTCAAGAACTCACACAGAGGTCTCACTCCGTCCCCCAGCTGGGAGATGTTCTGAGCTCCTACAGACTCCCATATCCTTGCCGCATAGCCTCCATCTTCAGAAACAGCATTGAGCATCTCCCTCTCCCAGAGTCCTTTCATGCTTTCTGAAAGTCACATGATTTGGGGCCCTAATGACATCTGTAAAATCCCTTCAGAGAACGGAGATTTGCATTTGATTGACTGGAAAACAGAGGTGTATGTACACTGGGGTGGGGATTTGGGGGTCCAATTTAGAGTCCTGCCCACCACATTCATGCACTGCAGCTAAAACAACACAAAAGCCACAGTTTAAAAGGACACAAAACATAGGAAGATGAATTAAAAATGAGGAATGAGGGAATACAGCATTAATACCTAGATAGTTACAACAAATGGACAACATATTTGGCCCTAGGCTTTCCTGCTATAAGAAATAAACGGATAAAGATGGTTATTTTGTGTAATTCAGCACCTCCATAAGATAAAAGTATTTACCTCTTACATAAGTTATATAATGGGGCTTTGAGGATATGTTTGAATTAGACCAGAATTATATATTTCAGATTGTCTTCTATACCTCATGACTTGCTACAAAGCTTAAAATAGCCATGGTACCTTTAATGCAGAGTTTGTCTGCATTAAATTTATAGATTTCCTCTTATAAAGACCATGAGTAACATGTAAAAATTACTTAGCTTGCCTCAGTAGCTAGAGGCTACTGTACCATGTAAATTTTAAGTTATATAAACAATGAATTTTATATTATGATGGAAAAGAACTGAGTGTTGAAGTTGGCCAATCTGAGTTTGTATGTGATCACATGTGAGCAGGTGACTTCACCTTCCCAAGCCAGAATTTCCTAACATACAAAATGGAGATTAAAACGGTACCTCTTGCTCAGAGTTGCTATGAAGATTGTGTGGGATAATAATGCGTGTAAAGCTTTTAACTTGGTACCTGGCACATACTAGCTAAATATATGTTAGCTGTCATTTTAATGTAGTTGGAAGCTAAAACAATTTGGTAAAATTGTTCCAATTACAAAATATGTACCTCCAATAAAATTGTACAGATAGTAAAATTTATGACGTTGGACGGAAACAAAATGATTAACCCCCAACTAAAATTTGAAACTTCCCTCAGTTTTGAACATAGGCAACAAAATACAACAGGAGAGAAGTAACCATGACTATACTGATGGAAATTATCTTCCAAATACTGCAAATATCTTAAAAATCATTTTTATTGACAGCTTCAAAATTCTGGCAGTTATTAGACCGGCCAAGAGATGGTGCAATGTCATAAGACATTATGTCATAAATTAATTTTTTAATACCTTGATAATTATTTTAAAATAATTTGTTTTCTATATACATTAGCCTATATAAACATTACTTTGAGAAGGGATCTATAAGATTCACTGTATTGGGGGCCTTAACACAGCCAGACACAAACCCTTTTCCCCTCCCCCTCTTCTCCTAAGACAAAGACACAAAGGATCTGGCTAGCCCACCCTTGAGAAGTTCTAGCCAAAACCCCTAACTCTACAGGCAAGCTGTGGAATCTGCCCCACACCCTAGGGCCCCATATGAAAGTGTTCTCTAACTGCCCCCAGATGCACATGCCATCTTTGCATTGCCTAGGCAGACCACCTCTAACTTTCTTTTTCTTTTCTTTTCTTTTCTTTTTTTTTTTTTTTTGTGCAGTTTTTGGCTGGGGCCGGGTTTGAACCCACCACCTCTAGTACATGGGGCCAGTGCCCTACTCCTTTAAGCCACCCTCTCACCTCTGCCTTTCTCTGGGCGCCACCATTAACACACCTTCACACTGGAGTATCAAAGAGTTATGTGGCACAAAAAAACATTAAGAACTGACCCAGAGCAATGGGTCAGTAAGTGGCCTGTAAGTCTCTATGGGAAAATGTAAATATTGCATGCCTGAACAAATGAATTACTACACAAATAAAAAAGAAAAGAAGAGCCATGGCCTATAGAAACCCAAGTACGTAGAAAAGGGGACATGACAAGTATATTCCATCTAGAATTGTATAAAAATTTTTGAAGAAAAACCTAATTATAATAAACTATTTCCACACACACACACAAAGAAAAACCTAATTATTCATTAGGAGGAGGAGGAAGAATAAACTGATTGGCTCACACAGTGGAATATTATCTATTACCATTCAGATTAAAGTGAAGAAGTGAATTTACACCTACCAGCATCAGGCTGGACAAACACGTTTGGTGAAGAAAGGAAGTTACAGGAGAGTGGTGTCAGGTAGATGTCTTGACAAGAAGGGACCTAGGCAATGAACGAACAGCTGAGACGGCCAGGTGTTAAAAGGAGAGTAGTGGGGGAGTAGAGAGGTGCCATGGTCATGTGTGGTTATGTGTGATCAGGGGTTGTGCAGGAGGGCAGCCTGGAGACAACCTGCCTCTGCCACCCCACCCACCTCATACCAGCCCTTTGTGGGGAATGGGTCAGCAGAACCCCACCAGCCCCAAGGCCACTGCCAACACCTACAGTCCTTACTGCCAGATAATCCTCATGTACCATCCCTGATCCCAAAGTGGAGAGGTTCTAGGACAATGGTTCTCAACCTGTGGGTTGCAACCCTTTTGGCAACCAAACGACCCTTTCATAGGGGTCACCTAAGACCATTGGAAAACACTATTTCTGATGGCCTTAGGAACCAAGACACCACCCCTCCATCCAGCTCCAGGTAGGTCTGCCCACATACAAGTACCGGAGTGATGACATCATCACGCCAACCCCATCACATACACCCCATACAAATACAGGTGTATGTGACAGGGTTGGTGTCATAATGTGCTTATGTGGATCAGTCACACGTGTAGAGAGCAGCTACTGTGTAGAAAGCAGCATTATTGGAGGTAAAATGACACTTAATGAATTATAATTACTGGGTAAATGTAAAATCATCAACTACTGCAAAAAAAATCTGTACCATGGGAACTTAATCTGGATGCTGATCAGTCTTTTTATATTCAGCTGTGATTGATGTAAATACTGCCCCCTTGTGATAGTAACAGGTATGTAAAAAAAACAACACAGAATTTCCTAAATCATAGGAAACTTTAATGAACTGTATTGACTAAACTATGGCATGTATCATCTTTTGTATTATTAAGACTATTGTTGGTTTGGCACCTGTGGCTTAAGTGGCTAAGGCGCCAGTCACACCCAAGGTGGCAGGTTCGAATCCAGCCCGGGCCTGCCAAACAACCATGACGGCTGCAGCCAAAAAATAGCCGGGCATTGTGGTGGGTGCCTGTGGTCCCAGCTACTTGGGAGGCTGAGGCAGGAGACTCGCTTGAGCCCAGGAGTTGGAGGTTGTTCTGAGCTGTGATGCCTGGGCACTCTACCCAGGGGACAAGCTTGAGACTCTGTCTCAAAAAAAAAAAAAAAAAGACTATTGTTATATATTATTTTCATTAGCAAACATTCCATGACAATGGATCATGTAGAGAAGAACATTAAGAAAAGAAAATACAGTGAGGATTTTTTACAGTATGGTTTTACCTCAATAATTACAGCAGGAATTGAGAAACCGCAACGTGTTATTTGTTGTGAAGTTCTATCAGCCGAATCTATGAAGCTGAACAAACTAAAATGCCATTTTGATAGCAAGCCATCCGAGTTTTGCTGGCAAGGATACCAGCTATTTTAGAAGCAAAGCTGATGGACTCAAAAAAAATCAGACTTGACACTGGTGGCAAGTACCACAAACAAAACATAGCAGCCATTGAAGCTTGATATTTGGTGGCACTCAGAATTGCCAGAGCTATGAAACCTCACAACATTGCTGAGGATTTACTTTTGCCAGCGGCCAAAGACATTGTTCAAGTTATGATTGGAGACAGATTTGTTACAAAATTGAGTGCAATTTCCTTATCTAATGACACTGTCCACAGAAGAATAAATGACATGTCTGCTGATATGCTGATCAGGTAATCCAGGAAATTAAATCTGTTCCACTTCCAATATTTAGTATCCAGCTTAATGAATCTATAGGTATTCTAAACTGTTCATAGTTACTGGTTTACCTGAGGTATATTAATGATGGTGACTTTAAATATGTGTTTCTTTTTTGCAAACCTCTTGAAATGACAACTATTGCACGTGATGTATTTGACACAGTTGGTTCATTTCTGAAACAGCATAAGATCTCTTGGGAAAAGGTTTGTGGTGTTTGCACAGATGGTGCTCCAGCTATGCTAAGATGTCAATCTGAATTTCAACGTTTGGTACTGAATGAGTCACCAAAAGTCATTGGAACTCACTTTATGATTCATTGGCAAATATTAGCAATGAAGACACTGCCACAAGAGTTACAAGAAGTAATGAAAAGCGTTATAAGTTCTGTCAATTTTGTAAAGGTGAGCACTTTAAACAGTGGACTGTTTTTGGATGTGCCGAACAATGCTCTGCTGTTTCACACTGAAGTGAGATGGTTGTCGAGAGGAAAAATTTTAAGATATGTTTTTGAGCTTCGTGATGAACTCAAAACTTTTGTTGTTGTTGTTATTGTTTTCTTTTTTCTTCACAAATTTTTTTTTTTGGCCGGGGCCAGGTTTGAACCTGCCACCTCCCATATATGGGGCTGGCACCCTACTCCTTGAGCCACACGCTCAAAACGTTTTTTAATCAAAAAGCAAGATTGCATGTAGTTCAAAGCAGCAATAAAAGTGAACTGCAGAAAATAGCTTACTTGGTTGACATCTTGAATGAGTTAAATTTGTCACTGTGAGGACCAAATGCAACATGCCTCGATTTGTCTGAAAAGATCCGATCATTCCAAATGAAACTTCAGCTTTGGCAAAAAAAAAAAAAAAAAAAAACTGGATGAGAATAAAATTTACCTGATCTGCTTTCTTTGAGGAACATGACATTGAACCAGACAAAAGGATTATAATGATAATTTCTGTGAAAGAACACTTGTACATGCTTGCAGATGAAATTTCATCATACTTTCCAAATATACCTGACACCCTATTTGCACTTGCCAGAAGCCCATTCACAGTCAAAGTTGAAGATGTTCCTGAGACAGTGTAAGAGGAGTTCATTGAACTTATTAACAGCAATGCAGCAAGAACTGATTTCTCGACAATGCCAGTTACAAAATTCTGGATCAAGTGTTTGCAGTCATATCCTGTTCTGTCTGAGACTGCGTTGCGCTGCCTTCTTCCATTTCCAACAATATATCTTTGAGAAACAGGGTTTTCTAGTTTGTTGGTCATCAAGTCTAAATACAGAAGTAGACTTGTGGAACATGATCTTCGTTGTACTCTTACAAAAACTGCCCTGAGAATTTCTGATCTGGTGAGAAAGAAGCAATCTCAACCTTCACACTGATGTTGGCTTTTTAGGCATACGGTCGCAAAATGTAGCAATGTAGTTTACTGCTGTTATTTTAAGACTTACCATGCTACACCATGCCTCA